>JAJOZX010002202.1:490000-637500 GCA_023014485.1 Bathynomus jamesi
ATATAAACCCCAGTAAAAATCTCCCATTGTCATTCAGAAGCTAATTCAGAAGCTGAGCACTACCTCTACATTTTAGCAGTAAATTACAGTAAAGATAGTCTTTATCTTATCCTTCGAGCCTTGCTCTCTTCAGAAGAACTTAGTCATTAAACTTTCCGGATACGCTATAAGAAGAGTCCGGAATCTTCAGCATTTTTAGTAAGTCTACCAGAGTCCTCCGAGCCACTATAGAAGAACTCGGAGAGTAATATAGAAGAAAACTACTTCAAGTCACATCAGTTGCTGCCGCCTAACTAGAACCCCCGTCGACTTCGAACCAACCCAGGCCATTGGCGGAGGGGTTATCAACTGGCGACCCTTTAACCAGGATCTTCACGACTGACAACTTCTGCATCCAGGATTCTTCCAGTCTTCCAGACCCTGGAACCAGAACCAACACCCAGTTGACCGGCGTGTCACGACTTCTAGTTCGTCACATCCACCCTTGAACCGGTGCTTCACGACTCCAAGTTCTCGACGCCTAGTTTTCATCCAAGAACAAGTGGCCAGCAAGACACGTCTTCCGGACACGTCTCTAAGGATTTCGCCGTAGGAATCTTAACTACAAAACTCTTTTTTAAATAATTTCTAAACATTTGAAAAGTCAGTATTATTAACAGTTAATATTTAGTATTGAGCCATAATTAACCAAAAACACAGTGAACATTTCAGAGACCAGTGATACATTTTTTTATTGAAAACATTATTTTCACAGAATTATTATCACAATTAAAATTCACACAGTTAGTTTCAGAGTTATTTCCAGTTATTTTCACAATTGTAGTTCGTATAGTATAATTTTATTTAATGTACCAAACATAGTATTACCATACCTTCACGTACATTCGAGTGAAATCTTGTTTACATTTTTTATTTTGTTTGCAATCTTTCCAAATTCTCCCCTAGTTAGGCAAATTATTGTGCATTTATTTAATGTGTATTTTTTTAGAGAGTGAAGTTAGGAAAACCCCTTAAGTGATCATTCCATAAATTAAGATCGGTCAAGCAGACCTAATTAGAACACATTAATAAGTACCTTCACATATGAGCGATTCAGACGGTGCGCTTTCTGACATCGAAGATTTACCTACACCCATTTTTCCACCTACCCCGCGCCCTTCAAACATACTCCCAAACACACAAACTTCAGATCCAGAACAAGCCAATATGTCTCAGTCTCAAACCCCCGCCCCAGCATACATTAACTTAGGCATACTAGTAAACCTTCCCCATACTGTTTTAATTTTTAAGGGGACCATAGATAATCGCTTTGTTGAACCACGCGTAAGACCTTGGATTGAATCTTTAGAGCAACATTTCTTACGCGAAAACATCACCGATGATGATATGAAAATTAGGGAAGCAAAAAGATTCATCGACCCTAAAGAAGGGAATGCTCATGACACAGTCACCTACGTCCCATCAATTAGCGAAGCTACAACATGGGACGATTTTAAACAAAACTTATTAGAATTTTTTAAAGAAATAACACTTGCACAACCCTTAACCACGTTAGAAGCAGTCTTCCAAGCTAAATGGAAGAAAGAGGAACACGAAGATTTAAACAATTTTATTACACGAACACATAAACTTGTAGGAGAAGCCGTCCGTGCTGCAGAAAATGCATGTGGCATAACGTTCACTTCAAAACAAAGAAATCTAATAGTAGCAACAACCATTTACCAAAACCTACCCGGAGCACCTAAAAAAAAGTTTCAGGAGTTTGCAAATGTTGACAAACCTGTAAGTGTAGCCATAAACAAAACATGGGAACATTACCCCGATTTAGCAAACCAGAACTACCGAAAGAGTAGAGAAACCCCTGTACATTACATTCAGCAGCAGCAGCCACAACACCAACAGCAACAACAACAACCCTATAAATCGAGGCCAATGCAGGGAACACCACCCCAGAAACAAGCCCCCCCAAACCCAGAATACACGCCCTCCTCCACAGTGTTTTAACTGCGATAGCTTTGGGCACATGATAAGTCAGTGCAATTATCCCTCTTATTGCTCCCACTGTCACGAACATGGGTCATCGCCGTGGCGATCGCCAAAAGTGTACTGATAAAGCTCCTGCAGGGTATAGACCCGACTTTCAGAAACCAAACCACCCACGTTCCCAAAACGTATCCCAAAAGTCATCCAATCGCCAGAAACCAGTCCATTCTCAGCCTCAGTCGAACCACCAACCCAATAGATTACGACCACAGGGTCAACCACACTCTTACCCCATGTACAAACCTCAGTACAACAAGCAAGGTCAGCTAGTTCGGTACGTAGAAGTACCCGTGGAGGAATCATTTTCCCCAGAGTAGTTTTCAAGAAATCCTCCAGCGTATGGTAATCCCGTAGAATATGACCCAGGTCCTCCCATAAAAGACCATTCGAGCCCTTTTTTAGATCCTACATTGGAGGCAGCAGTTCAACCTCCTCCCTCCTAAATTACAGTAATGATCCCAGATACGCACACAAACTCCCCATCAGAATAATAGGTGCGGACCTCCGAGATTTAATAATAAATTGTAGCACTGATAACCAAGATTTAACTGCTCTCCTAGATACAGGAGCACACGCAACGTTAATTAAGAAAGAATGTGTAGATGAATTATTAGAGAGTACAAATTACAAATATGAACTTAAGGCACCATCCTGCCAACTCAGAGGAGTTACGGGCACACCCATACCTACATACGGAGAAATTGATTTATATTTAGAAGTTGGAAACGCGGTATACCCCGCGAAATGTTGCATAGTGGACACAGTCGCCACCATTCAGACAGATATCCTACTAGGTATGGATTTTTTTAACCGGAATCAATGGGAGATTTACCCAGCCGGAAAGTTAGTAAAGTGTCGAAATAGGACACACCATCTCCGTGAGAAACAGACAGCTTAATGCTAATAGAATTAGTCAGTTCAGATTTCCGAAAGAAATAGGAAACCCCCTCCACTTGATAGCAGTTCAAGTCAGCCGGTTGTATCCAGAGGGACAACCGCTCCAGAAATCAGACCCCAGGGTAATCAGTTCCAGTTGTTGAATCCAGTTGGATCAACACAGTCAGTTTCCAGTCAGTCAGTTTCCAGTCAGTCAGTTTCCAGTCAGCCAGTTTCCAGTCAGCCAGTTTCAGTCAGCCAGCTTCAGTTCAGCCAATAAGGCAAATTTTAGTCGCCGAACCAGAGTCAGATTCACAATTTTTCATATGCCCTACCGAGCATATAACAGTAGCACCTTATGAGAAGATTTGTTTCCTAGCAAAAGTAGTTAACAGTCAAGGAAAATTATTAGAGTCAGAGCGTACTCTGATTACAGAGAAAAGTAATTTCAAAAGAGATGTTCTTATTGCCCAAGTCCTTAGTCAGAGTCAGAATTCAGCTATCCCTGTTGTTTGTTTAAACAAAGGAAAAAGTCCTATAGAATTAACTTCAAATCAGAAAATAGGAACTGTTTCCACAGTAGAAGTAGATTCAGATTTCCCCATCAGTATGATAAATCGTGTTTCCAGTTCCTTAGAGTTAAATCCTTCAGTATTAAAAGAAGAATATAAGAAATGTCTGGAGCACTCCCTTCAGGAGTCACCAGCTTTACAGGATCCCAAACTAATGGAATCACTTCTCGATTTCCTGATAAGAAATAGAGATGTGATTGCCCTAAAAGGAGATCCTCTGGGCCGAACTAATTTGGTCCCTTTTGAAATCAAGTTGGAACCCAATTCCAAACCCATTTTCATTCCTCCCTATCGGGTTCCACATTCCCAATTAGTCACTATTGAGGAACACATCAAGGACATGTTGGAGCAGGATGTCATTCAGCCTTCAGCTAGTCCCTGGTCCGCTCCTATGATTCTCGTCTCCAAAAAGGACGGAACATCTCGCCCTTGTATAGATTTTAGACGCCTGAACAACATTACCATCCCAGACCGTTTCCCGATTCCAAACATGCAGGAAACAATTCTGAACGTAGGGAAAGCGAACTTTTTTCATCCCTCGATTTAGCATCGGGTTATTGGCAAATGGAGGTCAGTCCCGAATCTCGGGCATTGACTGCTTTCTCCACTAACCGAGGCCATTACGAATTCCAGGTTTTACCTTTCGGAGTCCGAAATGGGCCTGCTAATTTCTCTAGGTTGATGAAATAGTCCTTTTCCGACCTATTAGGTGTCGAAGCTCTCGTTTATCTTGACGATATTATCGTCTACAGTTCGGACATAAAAACACACTTTCAACGCCTTCAGAATGTGCTATCACACTTGAGAAAAGCACACCTTAAACTGAAGCTTGCAAAGTGCAATTTTTTACAAGAATCCCTGGTATACCTAGGATTCCTACTCTCGTCCACAGGAATTAAACCTGATCCAGCCAAACTCGAAGCCCTGGAAAGGTACCCTGTACCCAAAACCATCGACGACGCCCGTGCATTTATTGGTTTTGTCGGATTCTATCGGAACTTTATCCCCCAATTTTCAAATATTGCTAAACCCATTACTAATTTGTTCCAGAAAAATTCGAAATTTAACTGGGAATCCGATCACCAACATGCCTTTGAAACTTTAATTAATAAACTAACCTGTCATCCCATTTTACAATATCCTGATTACACAAGACCCTTCATCATAGCCACAGATGCTTCCTCCTATGGACTAGGAGCCGTCCTGTTACAGGACGTAGACGGTGTGGAATTACCCATTGCTTATGCCAGTCAACTTCTCTCTGCACCTCAACGGAATTATTCCACTACGGACCGAGAGGCCCTAGCGGTATATTGGGCTTTGAAAAAATTCCGAAATATCGTCTATGGCTACGATGTAACCATCAAGACTGATCATAAGCCACTCACGTACCTCTTCAAGGACAAGCTACTTGAAGGACGATTGAGTAGATGGGCTCTGTTGATTCAGGACTTTGCAGCAAAAATCGTATACAAACCGGGAAAACTGCAAGTTATTCCAGACGGATTGTCGAGACTCAAGCCCGACGCCCAAGTGAATAAAATAGGAATTCTTCCTGTGTTCGACTACGAGTGTCTGCAATACTCCCAACAACAGGACCAACACACCCAAAACCTTCGGGCGCGCCTGGAACAAAAGGAACCATCGAAGGTAAAAGAACAGTACAACCTCAAAGATGGGCTCGTACATTTCAGGAACGAAGATGGAAACGACCTCGTGGAGATACCAAAGGATCTCGTCGATATAGCCATTGGACTTTGTCACGACTCACCTTTGTATGGACACATGGGGCCGGATCGCACCATCAAGAGTCTTTTGGAGCGATACCACTTTCCCGAGATGAACAGAAAGGTACAAGAATACATCGCCGAATGTCCGTCGTGTTTAAAGCATAAGGGCAACGTACCATCCACAGCTCCGATGCATAAATATCCAGTATGCCAAAGGCCCTGGCAAAGAACTGGAATGGATATACTGGGACCATTTCCCAAAACGTCAAAGGGAAATCAGTACATCATTGTGTTTACGGACCACTTCTCGCGTTACAGCGAAGTAGCCGCCATTCCAGACCAGACCTCGGAAACTGTGGCAAGAGCCCTAGTGGAACGCGTCATCCAAAATCATACCACTCCTTCCATCCTAATCTCGGATAACGCCCTTAGTTTCACTTCCAAACTGTTCGAGTCACTCTGTAACATGTGTAAAATTAAAAATACACACATTGTGGCATACCATCCGCAGGCAAACGGCTTAGTGGAAAGGCACAATCGAAAGATCTTGGAAGCCCTGCGCCACGTTGTCGATGCATCCTCCCGTACATGGGATGATTCCCTTCCCATGGTACAAACAGCCATCAACAATGGCTATAATGTGTCCATCGGGGACACCCCTCATTTCGTCCTCTATCACTACGACAAGCGTCTACCTTTTGATTTGCCCGACCAAACCGACCCGGCAGTTCTAACATCTTCCGAAATGGCAGAAGCAAATCAGCAACTAGCTGAACGATCTTTCAAGATTTTTGACATAATCCGCTATGCCCTCGACCAACGAAACCAACAGATGGAGCAAGAGCAACATAGGCGTCATCCCCGTCAACGGACTATAATCGTCGGTATGCGATGTTATCTGAAGAGCGTGAAACCGCCAGGTGCTCATCGCAAATTATACCCAAAATGGGATGGCCCATATAGGATTATGAAAAACCTCGGAAAAAATCGTTATGAAATCCTCGACCTCCGGGATCATTCCAAACTAAAGATCATTCACGCTGACAATTTGAAGATAGCTTCCGAACAACACCTTCCCAAAAAACAGCTGCCAGGCGTTCGAGCCGCCTATCCTTCAAAAGGTCAAGATATTAACAAATCGGGCAGGGATAAAAAAACTGAAGTGGTCACCGCGGGAACCGCTACCCATGACGAAGATTGGTACCTCGTAATACCACCAGTACTCGAGGCAATCTCTGAACAAGAGGAGGCCCCAGAGCCAAGCGTCCCATCGGACCCAGACCCTGGAGAAACCCCTTCGAGAGGATCACTCAGTGGAACTCCACCATCTCCTCCAACTCCACCATCTCCTCTGTCACCACCCTCACCGATTGATGATCGACGCACGGACCCTACATACCGCCCGCAAATGCATCACCCACGTGAACTAGAACCTTCACATAAGAAACGAACCCGCTCAGAATCCGAGCTCAACGGTCGACCCCCATTGCCACCAAAACGAGGCCGACCCCTTCGCCCACAAACACAAGTATCCACACAACCACCCCCAGCTCCGTATAACCTAAGGCGTAGAAATGAATAAAATTGTCCCCCTTATAATTTTCCAAATTATTTACTCTTGTAGCCCTAGCATTAAAATTTCTACCGGAGTTGTTATAGAAAAACTTGCAGAAGGTAAATTTTTGAAAGGGCACGCAGACCTTTATATAAATTTGCAACCCCCTGCTAGAATTAAAATCAATCTCCTTCAGATACAAACCCAATTAAAAACGTTTGAAAGTAAAGTCCAGAATTCTTTCCAAGGAAAAGATCAGATTAGTCGCGTTCTGTTAGAAAATACCCTCGAAAATATTCAAACTACAGCACGCGCCCTATCAGAAATATTAGCCTTACCATGGATACAAACTGAAACTAAAAATTCAGAAAACTTTAACCAAAGAAGTAAAAGGGGACTGATAGATATAGGAGGGAAACTGTTCAAAGGTTTATTCGGATTAGCAACCGAAGAAGATATTAAAAGAATTGAACTTAAATTGAATCTCTTCGCGCGAAATCGACAATATAATGGACACATGTTAGAACAAACTATTAGGTCATTACACGAAAACAATCGCTTCCTCCACTCCCTTTCGGACAGATTCACATACCTTGAATCCATGTTAGCTCAATACAAAGAACACAAAAGATATCTAGAATTAATAGAGATAATGAACCTACAAGTAACCCTAATCGATAAATACTTACAACGAATAACTACGATTCATTCCAAGGTTTTGCGTGCAACCCAGCTAGCCCATGGAAAAATCACTCTTTCCACCCTAATACCATGGGAAATACTTCAGTCCTTGATTCACACCGCCCAGTCACAATTAAAATTATCACCCATATTCCCACTCAACCACACTAATTACCCTCAATTTCTAGAATACACCTGGACTGTACATGGACCACGCCCCTACACATACCTCATAATTATACCATTTTTCGATGTCCTCACTTATGACGTATATAAATTTCACCCTTTCCCAACACCCTACCAAAACAACTCTAATGTCTATCGATTGTATTTACCCACCGTACCACCTTACCTTTTCCTCACCAAAGATCTGTCAGCTTATTCTATGATGTCAGATAGCGACGTCCGGCATTGCCGATTCCCGCAACCAAATAAACAACTCGTCTGCCCTCCACTCAAACCAGTTATTCTTCCAACTACTAGGTCTTGCTTTATCGACTTAATTCGTGACCGGCATGCCCCGTATGTTCATTTAAAAAATTTCATTCCCCTAAAACCATCCAACTACGAATTGGACCAGACATCTGGGTTTCTTCGCGAACAGGACTGCCGCTACTCTCGAGTGTCCATCGAATTATTCCCTCATCACAATCCCTATGGTTATTCGGCTACCAATTGGTTGCTCCTTGCGTTCAAAAGCCCTCCAAATATACAACCCGTACAAGGTTACCCTTAATAACTCATACCCATTCCCGTCGCAAATTAAATTTAAACCCGTCATAGAGATCTTAAATCTCTCCATAAAACCTGTAACCATCCTACCCGAACTACATGCCCCTGAATGGAATGATCAATTGAGCCGGTTTAAAATTTCGGATGATAACCAAAATAACCTCTTACAAATACTACAACCGGTAACCATTTTCTCAACATCTGCCGTTAGTATCATTATTGTATGTGCTATTATCCTCGGTATATTTGTGGTGAAAAGATCATTCTGGGAACAAAGAAAACAAGTGACACGGAACATGAAACTATTTATGCACGACCAAGAGTGCGTACCCAGACCACGTGAACTAGACTTAACCACCCGACTTATGTTGTATATAAAATCTGTATTATAAAACCCATAGTTATCATCTAGTTAGCATTAGTTAGGATGTTACATTATTATATTAATATCAATCTAGAGGGAAGAGCCCTGTAAAAATGAACCATAAATAATTCCCATATTCCTATACTATCCTATTCTTCATGTAATTCTTGTATTCATTTATATAGTTCTTGTATCCATTTTAGAAAAAAGTATCCATTTTAAAAATTCATGTGTTATATGGTTCATGTATTTATATAATCCTGTATATTCTTATATATATTTAACTTTATATAATGTCTATACTCATATGTATGTAGGTGTGTGTATTCATTTTTACATAAGGACCAAAATCGCCCAACGCGAGTTTGGATAAAATTTTTGATTTGCTTTCTACTTTGACAAATAATTCACTGGGGAACAAATTTTAACTTTTGTTTTGTTTCTTGGACGTGAACAGGTCGGTCTTTTAGGATTTTTTCCGCTGATTCCGAATATAGCCGTAGAATTTCTCTATCACCCAAAGTTACTGAGAAATTTGTATTTTAATATTTATTCAAAAAGTGTATAGAAGTTAGTAAAAATATTTCATAAAAATTATATTAGTGGCAGATTGGCATTTAAAATATTCTTCTTAAAACTTCTTTGTCACTGATTTTCTCTTGTAGTTTTCATTAGGAGCTTCTCGCATCAATGTCCAGCAGTAATCAGCTAACATTGCCGGATCCCACCTCCTCCCTTGGTAGCGTTTCTCCATAGTAGCTATATCTTGGTGGAACCTTTCTCCATGCTCATCGCTTACGTCGCCGAGGTTTTCAGGGAAGAAATCTAAATGGGAGTGCAAGAAATGGATTTTTAGTGACATATTACATCCCAATAACCTATATGCTTCAATCATGTCCTGCACTATTTTTTCATAGTTAGAGGCTTTGATGTTCCCTAGAAAATTTGTGACAACATTCTTCATGGCCTCCCATGCCACTTTTTCTTTTCCTCTCAAGGCATCATCAAACTTTTGATCTTTCATGAGCTCTCTGATTTGGGGACCAACAAAGATCCTTTCTTTTATCTTTGCATCGCTAAGTCGTGAAAACCTTTTCTTCAAATATTTGAATGCCTCATCTTCCTTGTTCATTGTTTTGAAAAAATTTTTCATGATGCCAAGTTTGATGTGAAGTGGCGGTAAGTATATTTTCTTGGGGTCAACTAAGGGTTCATGAGACATTCTTCAGTCCAGGGATACATTTTTGACGAAGTGGCCAATCCTTTACAAAATAATGCGAATCTCTGGCTCTGCTGTCCCATTCACAAAGGAAGCAGCAGAACTTCGTATAACCTAGCTGCATTCCCAGAAGAAGCGCGACGACTTTTAAATCCCCACATATATACCAAAGAAACTGGTCATAATTAATCTGCTGAAGGATGAGTTTCATATTTTCGTAAGATTCCTTCATGTGGACAGCGTGCCCTACAGGAATGGAAGGGTATTTATTTCCATTGTGAAGTAGTACAACCTTGAGGCTTAGCTTCGAAGAGTCAATAAATAAACGCCAATCTTAAGATTTGTGCTCATGACCGAGAGCTAACAGCAGTCCATTTACATTATTACAGTAGCATAAACCACCTGACGAGGAGAAATACTGCATCAGATCTTTTTGGCGAGTGCGGAACGCCGATATGCTTGTGTCTTTTGCCAGCAAATTCCATTCACGTAACCTGGAGCCCAATAATTCCGCTTTCTTTTCGGAAGGTCCAAATCTCTCACGAGATCATTCAGCATAACCTGCGTTATCATACGTGATTTATTTGATTCAGGTTGCTGAAAGTCTGTATCTTTAGTGTCATCAATTTCCATTGGTTCAACTTCAGACTCTTCATCCAGTGTCCATGACTTTGGGGGAGTTGGAATTGGGTTATCATCGTCATGTAGTACTGGTCTCATGGCAGATGCAAGATTTGGGTATTGAATTTTATGTTTATTTTTGGCAGAGAATCCTGAAACGTTAGTCATACAAAAATAGCAATCCGTTAGGTGATCCTTGGGCTCTCTCCAAATCATTGGTATGGCAAATGGCATAGATTTGCGGGTACCTTTAATCCAACCCCTAAGAGTGACGGCACAGGAAATGCATGAGATATGAGGTGCCCAGGATTTGTCTTGGTCGCCTACCTTACATCCAAAATAAAGTTCGTAAGCCTTCTTCACGAGTGGGGTCATTGTCTTCCTCTGTGCCATTTTGGTCAGTTCTCCACATACGTAGCAAAGTGTATCTCTGGGATTAATACAGTTTCGATTCATGCTGGCGGAAAATTATTGAAATCACGGAAAACTTTTTGGAATGAAAAACCAATTTTTTCTATTATGAAAAATTTTAAAATTTGAGCAAAACTTGAAAAAAATTTCTTTCTTTTTATTAAAAATCTGTTTGTTTAAATAGCTATATTTTTTTAATCCAAAAAATACTATTAAATATAGTTAACCTGGAAAAAAAAGAAAGTAAAATTAAATTAGTACACGTAATTTTAACTAATATTTTGGGAAAAATCCGAGTAAATGGAAATATTATTTTCTCGAAAACTATGGGTGATAGAAACATTCTGAAACCATATTTGGAATCAGCATCAAAAGTTCTATAAGAAACACGAAATAGTTTTCAAGAAACAAAAATGTTGTTCCCTAATGTAATTGGTGACCTGTTGTTTTTTAAAATCTCATAATCATTTTTTTAGATTTCGCTTAATAAGGAATCCTGCTTACGCTTTGCAATGTTCATATTTTGTATACATTCTCTTTCGTTATAAAAGATGAGATCATGTCTTGCCTAAGCATTAAAATTGTACATCTTAAACCTTAAAATTTTACTCATATGCATATTTTAGTGTAAAGATGCATAGTCCAATTTCCACTTTCAGTTAACTTGGCAGATCATGATAACATCAGATCTGAAAAGTCGCGGTTTAAGATAAAAATATGGTTTCGTCTTCAAATATTTTGTTTACTCGTTCAAGCCTTACCACAGCTAAAAATTTATTTTATTTTCGAATATTGTGCAAAAATAATACAGCCTTTTTAGCATGTGTTTATATATACAGGGCGTCCCAAAAAAATGTATACACACTTTAAATAATTATAAAGGCAGTGTTTATTAAAATACATTTCATTTTCAAAATGTAATAGAATCTACAGACATTATTTAATTGTTTTGTCAACGCCTGTTTTCAAACTGACGTCCGTTCTGGTCCAGGCATTGCTGATAACGCGAAGCAATGGAATCGCAAACATCACGAAACATTTCGTTTGGTTTTTGTGTGCATTCTCGTTCAATGGCTGCTCTCAATTCAGCGACTGTTGCAGGTTTTATAGCGTAGACTTTGTCTTTTAAGTATCCCCATAAAAAAGTCTAGTGGTGTGAGGTCTGGTGAACGCGGAGGGTATTCTACGAAACCCCTTCGTCCAATCCACATCCACATCGTGCCAAGTACCACTCGCAATACTCCACTCTTCGGTCCGGATCATCTTCATTAATAGCATGGACTAATCTTGGAATGTAACTTTTCCATTGACAGCGCTTGAAAATGCGTTGGACAGACGATTCTGAAATTCCTACCTCACGACTCGCTTGCCGCACAGATTTTCTTGGACTTTGGTGATACGTTTCCAGTACTCTTTCTTGCTTTGTGGGGCTTGTCGATGTCCGTGGTCTTCCGGAACGCTTCTTGTGGACATTCTGAACAGTTCCATCGGCTTCAAACTTATCTCTAATTCGAGTGATGGTAAGTCGCGTTGGTGGATCTGTTTGAAACTCCCTCCTAAACTGTCTTTGCACTTCAACTGCGTTTTCACACTTCCAGTAGCATTTTAGAATGAATTTCCTTTGTTCAAAGCTTAGTCTGACTGCCATTATTAATTTTAATGGGTTTAACTTGGAAAGAAAGAAACATCAATTGAGCTATCAGCTGTTAAAGTGTGTATACATTTTTTTTGGGACGCCCTGTATATATATATATATATATATATATATATGTGTGTGTGTGTATATGTATATATATATATATATATATATATATATATGTGTATATATGTGTATGTGTATGTATGTGTGTGTGTGCATGAAGATTATATGTGAAACAGAATTTGTCAAAGTTGGTTGAACTCAAATAAGTTCTGTCTAAATATTGATAAAACAAACTTTTTGATTTTTAGTAACAAAAGAAGCTTGCATCTTCACAACCTGAATATTGGAGAACTTGTAAAAGAATGTAATGTAACAACATTTTTAGGTGTATCTTAGATTAGAACTCGCATTGGAAGAACATTGTCAATTATATCTCTAAAATGATTCTAGGATTGTTGCTATACTGTTTAAACTTGGACATGTGGTTCCTAAAGAGTTTTTATTAATTCTGTATCATACTCTTTTTTCCTTATACGTATACAAAGGAATACAAAGGACACCAAACCGAAGCAGACCGGCTGGTCCCAACGAAGCTGTCTGCTTGAGAAGGAAGGTTAAAGGGTGTAAGGAAACTTAAAAACAAGTGAAAGTTTTAAAACAAAGCAAAGAGAGTGAAGAGAAATAAATAAATTTAAAGATAAAGTGAAAATTTTAAAGTAAAGAGGAGGGAATCCGAGTGAAAATACGCGCTAACAAATGCTTCTAACTGGGGGTTTAAATCAAGCTAAGCATGTAGACTCTTTTTAAGGGATTCGACCAAATTACTTTGAACTACGCTGGCTGGCAATCCATTACACAAATTGACTATACGATTGAAGAAAAAGTGTTTAGTTTCACTAGAATTAAAATGTCTGCCAACTAATTTTATACCATTACCACGAGTTCTATCTGCATTTCTGAAGAAATATCTTCCGGCGTCGACATAATCAAAATCTTTAGTCATTTTAAGCACCTGGATTAAATCTACTCGAATACGCCTTTTCTCAAGTGAGAATAAATTTAACGTTTCTAAACGGTCAGCGTATGATTTGTTTCTAATTCTTGGAATCATCTTAGTAGCCCTTTGCCTCACTCTCTCCATTCTGTCAATGTCCCATCGTAAAAATGGGAACCAGAACTGAACGCAGGATTCCAGGTGGGGACGTATATGATGTACTGCAATCTTACATGGGGAAATCCTGCTAACAACGCATTTGACAGTGTCTGTATTATTCAAAAGCGAGCAATGAGCATATTATCTTTGAAGGTTTTCTTAATTATACAAGTGCATTCTTTAAAGAGTTAAAATTATTAAAGATCAAAGACGTAATGAAAGTGGCACATTTTATTTTATTTATAAAGGCATGAATAACATTATTAACTTAAAGTGGATAAATAAATATTTTGTAATTCATGAAATCCATTCATACGAAACAAGGAATAGAAACAGGAGTGTTATTCCTCGCCTCAGATTGTCTTCATTTCAAAAATCACATATTTTATTTGGTTTAAAATCTCCGAATGATTGAAATACTGATATTAAAAACAGTTTCAATGTAAGTGCATTTAAAAACAAGTTTAAGTCAATTTTAATAAAAGAATACTACAATCATACACTAATGCATTTAGGTATTAAATGTGTATACTGTATTACTTGTAAAAGCTGTCGTATTTATTATTAATTCTTAATACCGTACGTTTCACATACCTCTTTTAATGATCTTCAAATTGAACTTATACTGCTTACATATTTCATCTCTCATTTAAACTACACGTTCTCTTGTTTGTCCTAAAATATTACCCTTATACGTAGTAGTTATACATTGCATAATCCTAACTACATATGAAGTGTTGTTTTATCTTATAATTAATGTGAGAATCGAGTAAATCCTAAAGCTTAAGGGCCGAATAAAACAGGAAAAATAAATGCTTATAGTCCAGTTACCAATTGTATGTGGTTATATTGCAATAATTGTAATATTTATTTTTACCAATGAAGATTCATTCATTGATTCATATAATGAGGGGTCCTGCGTCTTAAGGTACCTAAGCGCCAAAATTAAAATTCGCCAGAAATCGCCTCCAAAGTTCAGCAATATTCTCGCAATAGTATCTCTGTTATTAATTGAGCTAGAACGTTCATTTTTGGCTAAATTAGAGTTCTAAGTATGCTAATGAAGATGTTGATGAGTTTTTGGAATAGATTTTCATATTTTATATTTTATATATATTTTTTTTAATTTTTTGATTTTCTTATTACAGTATGCCGAACTTTGGGTGAACTTTTGGCTGGCGATAGAGGTGAAAAAAGTAGTTCGCTTCATAAGGTTTTCAATCATACTTTTGGCTGGCGATAGAGGTGAAAAAAGTAGTTCGCTTCATAAGGTTTTCAATCATACTTCTAGTGTCGTAAGGTCATTATAACCCAAACCACGCGATAGAGGAAGGGTGAAAATAGTGATATCCATCAAAAACACGTTTTCGCTTGTGGTGGCGCTTAGGTACCTTAAGACGCGCGACCCCTCATATATATCATCTGGTTGCTATGACCACCATCAAAAGATGAAAAAAGGGAAACAAGGGGGGAGGGTAGAGCTTACAATTTTGAGGGTTTCATTTCTTTGCAAAGGGGAAAGGGGGAGGGATTCATTCACAGACACGCGTTTACAGTTGCAACTTTCGTCTACCTTTTTCTATGCCAAACGACCTTGGATTTCAGAGTAGACTTACTAGTATTCGCTTCACAAGTACTATCAGTACTATCAGTTTGACATGCTAAAAGAATTTCTTTGCCCGTCAAAGAAGAAGATACTTGTCCTTTGCAGTTTCATTACTTTTGTGTTATGAAAAATCTGCTGAAAGAAATTGCTTTTGTAACGAGAAATTATCAAAGTTGCATCCAACGTAAATTTGCAATTTTCTAGATAATGATACCTATTTTGGAGTTCCGACATTGGTGTTTTGCGCAATGTTTTAACCTCAAAATCAGTTTCTTCCTCAAACATCTGCAAAGAACTAACTAAAGTTAACTAAAGTTGATGATTGCGATTCACAGTTTTCTAGTTAATCTTTGAAATGGTTCTAACAACATTGGTATAATTAATAACCTTCTTTATCAATATCTAATCTGTATTTTAAATTTTTACAAGATTTTTAATTTGAATATTAGGCAAGTAAACTTTTAAAGACTTTAATTACATCACATCGCTGAAGGATAGATAGCGCAGAGTTACGAATCGTAGAACAATGTTTTATTACTGTTAGGTGAGGCAAATTTAGTGTGTCTTGAATAATTTTTCAGTTCAGTTGCCTCTTCGTATTGACAGTACATTACTCAGTGATTCATTGTCAATAAGGCATTAATAGCGAGTCAATGAACTACCCTGATGTATTAGAGATGAAAAACCGTGAAGATCCAATATAAGATCCCGAATTTTCTTTCGACTCAGGATCTGAAAACTTTCTGTGAATCGGATCGGGAACAGGGTCAAATCACTAAATTCGAATCGGATCCTCCGGATATAAGAGCGAGATCAGTTCCATCGCTACTTTAAGTGCATCGTCTTTCTTTTTCTTCGTAATTCTTAGGTCATATATTTTCTAGCGAGAGACTCGCTCTCAAGATGTATATGGCTAATTTCCTACATTAAAGAGACTATTTGTCCCATTCTATCTTACACAGTCGGAAATCACTCTGAAATATGTGCTAAATCTTTTGCGCTCCACCCAAATGGAAGCTCCTTGTACAAAAAAAGTCTTTTAATTCATTCGGCGTGTTTTATATATATATATATATATAGATATATATATATATATTTAATATATATATATATATTATATATATATATATATATATATATATATGAGGGGTCGCGCGTCTTAAGGTACCTAAGCGCCACCACAGGAAAAACGTGTTTTTGATGGATATCACTATTTTCACCCTTCCTCTATCGCGTGGTTTGGGTTATAATGACCTTACGACACTAGAAGTATGGTTGAAAACCTTATGAAGCGAACTACTTTTTTCACCTCTATCGCCAGGCCAAAAGTTCACCCAAAGTTCGGCATAAGAAAATCAAAAAATTTAAATATATATATATATATATATATATATATATATATATATATATATCATCAGAATCGGAAGTACGCAGCTCAGTACCACAAGGGACAGTACTGGCCCCACTCCTGTTCATTATCATGCTAACAGACATAGACAGCGGAGTAAACAGCAATAGTATAGTAACATCCTTTGCAGACGATACAAAGATCAGCAGAAAAATCAGCGATGTACATGACGTGGAGGCCTTGCAGAGGGACACGAACAAAATATATAAATGGTCAGAAGACAACAACATGTCATTCAACGCCGAGAAATTTCAACTCTTGAGATATGGTAGAAAAGAAGAACTTAAACAGACTGCATATTATGCTCCAGATAGACAGGAAATTCAGAGAAGCATGAAAGCGATTGATCTCGGGATAATAATGACAGATGATGCGAAATTCGAAACACAAAATCAGATAGCGATAAATAAAGCAAAAAGAGTCGCCGGACAGGTTCTAAGAACGTTCAAGAGAAGGGACAGGACAGTAATGATTCCCCTGCTAAAAACACTGACTATACCAAAACTTGAATACTGCTCAGTTTTGACGTCCCCATATAAAAAGGAAGAAACTAATAAACTAGAAGAAACGCAAAGGCATTTCACAGCCAAGATTGATGGCTGCAAAGAACTCAACTACTGGGAAAGACTATGTAAACTAAATCTGTACTCACTGGAAAGAAGAAGAGAGAGGTACATCATAATCTACATATGGAAAATGATCGAAAAACTGGCACGAAACCTAAAACTAAACCCAATTACCATTCAAACAACACTGGAAAATAGGAAAGGCAGAATGTGTAGTGTTCCCAAATTAAAGGCCAGACCTAGAGGCGGGGCCACCAGCTTGACCTCCGTGTGAAGAGAGACCAACACACGAAACAACATAAGGTATATATATATATATATATATATATATAGGGTGAACCAAATGTAGGTGGACAGTAAATGATAACGTTTATTTTGAGAATACATATTTAATTTTTTTGTATACTATAATACAAAATAAAATTTAAATAAATTTAGTTATAATATTAATTAATAAAAACACAAACACCATAGTTATAATGAACACCATAGTTATAATATAATATAACACAAACCGTATTCAACCTACTGTCCACCTACTTTTGGTTCACCGTGTATATATATTATATATATATATATATATATATAAAATATAAAATATAAAATATGAAAATCTATTCCAAAAACTCATCAACATCTTCATTAGCATACTTAGAACTCTAATTTAGCCAAAAATGAACGTTCTAGCTCAATTAATAACAGAGATACTATTGCGAGAATAATGCTGAACTTTGGAGGCGATTTCTGGCGAATTTTAATTTTGGCGCTTAGGTACCTTAAGACGCGGGGCCCCTCATATATATATATACTGTATATATATATATATATATATATATATATATATAAAAATGTCCAATCCATTTCCCAAATGGATAGGTAAATAGTAACTTACTATTTTCTTTTCTTTGTGTTTATTCGACTAAAATTTTACTGACAACAATTTGGGAGGGATCACCTGAAGATCCGTCACCCCAGCATTTTTTAGTTAGCTTTATAAGTCTAACTAACGAAAATATCACGCCCTAACCTAACCAGTCGTTAGGTCAATTGTACGCTCTTGACGATTGGTTAGGTTAGGTCGTGATATTTTCGTTAGTTAGACTTACAAAGCTAACTAAAAAGTGCTGGGGTGACGGATCTTCAGGTGATCCACAATTTGTATCATTAGAGTTAAATAAAATATTCTCTCCGTATTGTTGTATATAATTTTACATAAATTTTACAATAATTTATATTAATTTTATATTACTTGACAGTATAACTTAAGAGTAATGACCAAACTGAAGGTCTTCTTTATCGAAATGTAATTAAAATATCTATTTTGCTCGCAAAACCTAATAATTTTATAACTTAACAATTTGCCTACGTCTTCACAAATAGACAAAACCTACTTTCAAATTCGGGAGAACTAATTTATAAATGCCAAAGAAACGCTGCTAAAATCCTTTCTGTTGGTTCAAATGAGACCCAACCTTATTCAAAGGAAACCCATCACTAAACTCAAGTAAAAATTAAATGAAATAAACTTTTGATCGAAAGGAAATCCCAATTTAAAGGCAGTCACTTCGATTTAGACCCACCCAAATTTTTGTGATGAGACACGTCCTCTGTAAATAAACTGATGAATTGATCATTATTGTCATACTGGCTTGAAAAGAAAAGAAAGGAATTATACTGTACAGGGTGTTTCAGGTCGACCTTAGAAATATGGAAATTGGTAGAATTTATAGTTGGTATTTGGTATTTGGAATTTTCCATATTTCCAAGATCGACCTGAAACAACATATATATATATATATATATATATATATATATATCAGGTCATCCCATAAGTAATGTTTTTTAGATCGGAATTTGAAGGACAAAAAAAAACTTAGCTGAAACTTTTTAATCTAGTATATATTTTCCATCGGAATCAATGACACTCTGCCAACGTCCTACAAGCTTTTCAATGCCATGTTTATAAAATTCAGGCGGTTTTGATGCAAAAAACGTATAAAGACTGGTGTGCAGGTCATCTAAAGAAGTATACTGTTTCTCGTCAAGATAGTTTTGCAGACTCCTGAAGAGATGATAACACCGGTCTGCATGAAAATCGATTTCTTTATTTTGAATTGTGATTCTGAAGCAGTTCGCTGCGCTAAATTAAAAAATGCTACCAGTTTTTTTCTATCACCCACAGTTTTAAAGTTATTAGCAAAACAATTTTGGGGCGTTTTGTAATTTTTTACCTTTTTTATCTTTAATTAATTTCGTTTTTTCATATTTTTCAGATAGATAATTCTAACATTACGTCTTTAAAATTTTAATAATGGCTTCTAGAGGATGTACCCATAGTCCAGACATATTTTGTTATATTTGTGGTCGGTATGTTGTTGTAAAACAAAGGACAAATGTAACGACCTTCATTAAGAGAGCTTATCATGCTTATTTTGGAATTAAATTAGATCAAGACAAAAGTTGGGCTCCACACAAGGTTTGTCTTACGTGTGTTGCGGCACTAAGGAATTGGAGCAAAGGTAAAAAGAAAAGTTTGCCATTTGGGATCCCTATGGAATGGCGCGAGCCTAGAAACCATACCGACGACTGCTACTTCCGTTCTTGCAATGTTAAAGGTTATAATGCAACGAATAAAGAGAGCCTTCAATACCCAAGTCTTCCATCTGCAATAAGGCCGGTACCCTATAGTCCAGAAGTTCTTATTCCCCGCCCACCCAAGAGTCTGGATCAATACAATTCAGATTCTGATTCAGCTCCAAATCCAGAAAATGATGATGTTTATGAACAGCCAACAGCTGACCCAGATCCTCCTAAACGATTAACCCAAGCCGAACTAAATGACTTAGTCAGGGATTTGAATCTGCCTAAGGACTCTGAAGGACTTTTGGGGTCTAGATTGCAGGAGAACAATTTGTTGGCATCCGACACATACTTCGCTTGGTACAGAAATCGTGAGAAAGACTTCGTGCCTCTTTTCGAAGAAGATGGTCCCTTGGTATTTTGCAAGGACATCACAGGATTAGTGTGCAAGCTAGGCATCAAATACCAAACCAGTGACTGGAGGTTGTTTATAGATTCCTCTAAAACCAGTCTAAAAGGAGTGTAACAAATATGCATCAATTCCAATGGCCCATTCTACTCATTTAAAAGAGACCTACGATAACATGAAACTGCTTCTGGAAAAAATTCAGTATCAAAATCACAGATGGATATTGTGTGGGGATCTGAAAGTCCTTTGCATGTTACTTGGGCATCAATCAGGATACACTAAGATGCCATGTTTCATCTGCGAATGGGATAGTCGAGCACGTGACCAGCACTGGAAGAGGAAAACTTGGCCTCCTAGAGAGAATCTTACCCGAGGATCAAAGAACATTTTACATGAACATCTAGTTGAACCAAATAAAATCCTCCTACCACCCATGCACATTAAGTTAGGCTTGATGAAGCAGTATGTCAAGGCATTGAATAGAGAAGGTGAGTGTTTCAAGTACATTTGTTCAAAATATCCAAAGATTAGCTACGAGAAAATAAAGGAAGGTGTTTTTATAGGTCCTCAGATTAGAAAGTTATTGACAGACGATCATTTCCTGAACACAATGACCAATAAAGAAAAAGAAGCATGGCTTGGTTTCAAAGATGTTCTTGAAAACTTCTTGGGAAACTACAAAAGCCAAAATTATGAAAGACTGGTGGAAAATATGCTTAAAAAGTTTTGCGCCTTTGGCTGCAACATGAACCTGAAAGTTCACTTCTTATTTTCGCATCTTGACCGTTTTCCCGAAAATCTCGGAGATGTCAGTGAGGAGCAAGGGGAACGATTTCACCAGGACATCAAAACCATGGAAAGAAGATATCAAGGAAGATGGCATACAAATATGATGGCGGATTACTGCTGGTGTCTGCAACGAGATCAGCCTAACGCACAGCATAAGAAAACATTAAAGAAGCACCGGTTTAGTCGTCATTAGTCAGATCTACCTTCGTAGTCTTAAGTCTTTGGAATAAGTCCTGAAATGTTTGCAAGTAAAGAAGGTAAATATATTTTGTTTCTTTCAGTTATTTTTTATTCTTTCATAAACAAGTAATATGCTTGTCCAAGAGCTAGGAGCTATTTAATTCTGCTTTAATTAGGTTTTACTCTATCACCTAAAGATTTCGTGCTACAAGGGGTGTTGTAATACCTCATCTGTCCCCAAATGTTAACCACCCATTGATGGGAGGGGAGAGAGTATTTTGCTGGGAACGGGACTGGTTGTTATATATATTTACCCTACATTATTATGTAAGCGTTACTGTAGTCTATAACAACAAAATTTATGGTTTAGCATGTGCAATCCAATGTTGGTCTCGATAAGATGGTTCACATTTGGGGATAAATGGGGGATTTATGACACACCCTGTAGTAAGAAAACCATACGTGATAGGGAAAAACTAACTATATTTTTGAGATCAGCGTACTCAAATTATATAGAATCACCAACTAGTTTGTAAAAATCGATCGACAAGTTTTCAAATGTGTACTGGTGTAATCTGAAGGCGCAAGGTCTGGAGAATATGGAGGATGTGGAAGTTTTTCCCACCCAAGCTCCTCAATTTTTGTAGAAGTGATCCGAGCGGTATGAGGACGTGCGTTGTCGTGGTGGAACACGATTCCTTTCCGATTAACCAAAGGTCTCTTTTCTTTTAGTGCAGTGTTCAATCGATCCAGTTGTTGACAGTAGACTTCAGCGGTGATTGTTTGGTTGTGTGGTAACGTTTCAAAGTGTATTACGCCACCTTTATCCCACCAAACACTAAGCAACGCCTTCCGAGGGTGAAGATTTGGTTTTGGCTGTGGTGTCGCTGGTTCTCCGGCACAAATCCACTGTCGACGGCGCTTAACATTCTGGTACAGTATCCACTTTTCATCACCAGTCACTAAACAGTGCAAAAACGGATCTTGGAGTTCACGGGAATGAAGAGCTGTGCTAATGTTTACCCGCACCCTCAGATTGTCGACCGACAATTCATGTGGCACCCATTTTCCTAACTTAGGCACTTTCCCGAGTTGTTGCAAATGTCGATGGGTGGTGGACGTGGATGAATTGAGTTTCTGGGCCAATTCTTCGACAGTTGTTGAATAGTCTTTTTCAAGTGCCGCTAACAGCAGGTCATCATCAAACTCAGCAGGGCGTCCAGAGCGTGCTGCATCTGTCAAACAGCAGTCACCATTCCTAAACTTTTGAAACCATCTTTGACATTTCCTCACATGCAGAATATCGTTCCCACAAACTTCCTGAATGTTTCGCGTTGCTTCAGTAGCACTATTCCCTTTTTTGAACTCGTAAAGCATTATATGCCTGGTATGCTCTTCTGATACCGCCATGTTTATGAGGGGTTCACATAAAACAAAACACAAGTCTTCACTGGTCAAGGTCTGTAAAGTATGTAGCGAAACACGATAGATCTCCTCTTAGATATAACCTTCGGAAAATTTATGCTTAAACCGAGTAGGACTAGTTTAAACTTAATCTATCGTCAAAAACGACATTACTTATGGAATGACCTGATATATATATAGGGTGGCGCAAAAGTCGCGCATCATAGGAATTTTCAGTGTTGATTATATATTTTTTTTTCGGATCACCTGAAGATCAGGGCCCCCAACCTTCTCTAGTTAGCCTTATGAGGCTAGTAGTATGATGGGAAAATTGTAGAGGAATTTGGGGTGCTTTGAATCCTGCCCCTGGAGGCCTTCGCCTCCGTTGTAAGGGGCCCCCATTCCTTAAGTTCCTAACCCATTTATGGGGTCTCACAGGTCTTAATGAAGGGCACTTGACCCTTGAGGGTCCCTCGCGGGATCCCTCCTCCTTGGGGAAAAAAAAAATTCATCCTCGCCTTCTTCCTTGGGGAAAAAAAGAAAAGAAATTCAGCCTCGCCTTGGGGGGAGGGAAAAAATTTAAAAATTAAATTTAAAAAAAAGATCGTCATCGCCTTTATGGGGGGGGGGGGGGGAATCATCATCCCCGCATTCCTTTACGAGTAAAAATCCTACTGTGGAGATTTTTCATGAGACAAACAAGAACAAACAAGCAAAAACAAGCAAACAAACGCTGGAAGCGTTCGTGCAGAAAATCCATTTCTGGAACACCAGCCTTCTGCTCATATACATATATGTGTATATATTTTATCGCCATGAATTCTTTCCACAGTAGTAAATAACAAATTATTAACCTTAAGTTTCTGTAACCCAGTAATTGCAATTGTCTTTTTATTTTATTCCTCCTTTGTCTATGATTAAAAATGTACTCAGTTACCATTTCATAAGAGAATCAACACCTATGAGCTTAAAGAATAATGTTATTTTCTTGGCTTATTTCAAATCAGATAAGTTTACCAACAGTATATAATACACACACACACACACACACACACACACACACACACACACACACACACACACACATATATATATTATACATATATATATATACACACTGTGTGTATATATAAAACGCAGCAAAAAGATAGCTAAGTTTGTGCTAAAATACTATTTTTAATATATCTGCCTGAAAGAAAACTGGCTGTTGATTTTCTCAGGGGATACCATTTTTAACAGATATTCTCTCTCTCTCTACATATATTTGAATTGTAGAGAAACTTTTATTATTAATCTTTCTATTTCGTCATGAATAACACCTACGGTATTAACATTTCTTCAATTAATACTTCTCTAATTTAGCGGCTGTTAGCAACTTCCTATTTTTTTATTCTCGTAATATTCCATTCTTTTCATTTTTCACACGCTTGTCAGTCACAATCATACCATTTACAACAATGTACAGTGCTTACAATAAGTCTCGCGCGTCTGTCTCGTCCCAAGCTAGTCTGTTAGATATAAAATGGGCGGTCCTTATGGCAGCGGAGGTGTGTTCGGATTGGTGCACATAATTGCTCTAACCCCATCAATGATGTCCACATTATCGTTGTGTCGATTACTCTATCTATTTATATATAGAGACATACTGTATATAGATATATATAGAGTATGCAGGAGATAACGCTCTCTCTCTCTCCATCCTCTCTCTCTCTCTCTCTCCATCCTCTCTCTCTCCCCATTCTCTCTCTCTCTCTCCATCCTCTCTCTCTCTCTCTCCATCCTCTCTCTCTCTCTCTCTCCCCATCCTCTCTCTTTTACAAACTTTTACAAAATTTTCCCTGGCACCCGTTGCCATTGGTACCTCCTCGGTATGGGCCGCAAGGCCTTTTGAGGTACTTCTTTTCCTTGTAACTCCTTGTAACTCTCTCTCTCTCTCTCTCTCTCTCTCCATCCTCTCTCTCTCTCTCTCTCTCTCTCTCTCTCTCTCTCTGCCCTCCTCTCTCTCTCTCTCTCTCTCCATCCTCTCTCTCTCTGCCCATCCTCTCTCTCTCTCTCTCTCTCTCTCTCTCTCTCTCTCTCTCTCTCTCTCTGCCCATCCTCTCTCTCTCTCTCTCTCTCCATCCTCTCTCTCTCTGCCCATCCTCTCTCTCTCTCTCTCTCTCTGCCCATCCTCTCTCTCTCTCTCTCTCTCTCCATCCTCTCTCTCTCTGCCCATCCTCTCTCTCTCTCTCTCTCTCTCTCCATCCTCTCTCTCTCTGCCCATCCTCTCTCTCTCTCTCTCTCCCCATCCTCTCTCTCTCTCTCCATCCTCTCTCTCTCTCAGAAAGCCTTTGATAAGGTATCTCACCGCCGGCTAATGGCGAAAGTGCGCGCGCTGGGTATCGGTGGGGAAATAGGTAGGTGGATTGAAAACTGGCTGAAGAATAGGCGGCAGAGGGTTGCAATTAAAGGGGTTAGTTCGGGTTGGGCCTCGGTCACTAGTGGGGTTCCTCAGGGTTCCGTTTTGGGGCCACTGTTGTTTATCATTTACATAAATGATATCGACGGTGGCATCGTCAGTCGGATCGCCAAATTCGCTGATGACACCAAGCTTGAGGCCAATGTTGGGACGCCCGAAGCGATCGAGGAACTGCGTGCGGACCTAGGTAGGATAGGAGAGTGGTCCGAAAAATGGCAAATGCCGTTTAACTTGGGTAAATGCGAAGTATGTTGGGGAGTAATATCGAGGCGACTGATTTGGAAAAGAAATTGGGTGTGCTAATTAACAGCGACCTTAAATTTACCAAACAGTGCGTAGAGGTTGAAAAGAAAGCCCAGAAGCTGTTAGGTTATATCAGGAGGCAATTTCAGTTTCGGAACAAGGAGATTGTGCTCTCTCTGTACAATTCCCTGGTTCGGCCGCACCTGGAATATGCTCTGCAGTTTTGGTCGCCCACCCTCAGGAAAGATATTGAGAGGCTGGAGCGAGTGCAGGCGAGGGCCACAAGGTTAATCCCTTCCGTTAGGCATATGGGCTACAATCGACGGTTACGTGCCCTGAACTTGTTTTCGCTGGAAACTCGGAGGCTGCGCGATCAACTGATCGAGGTTTTCAAGTTCTTACGCGGGTTCAACGATGTCGATTTTAGAAGCATGTTTAGTTTAAATGATAACCCAACTCGCAACAATGGTTGGAAGTTGGATTTGAAGCGGTTTAGGACTAGTGTGTGTGGGAATTACTTTACGTATAAGATCTTTGACACGTGGAACAGGTTACCTTCAGAAGTTGTGAACAGTTCCTCTGTGGATCAGTTCAAGAAAAGGTTAGACTAAATCTTGCACACTATTTGAGGGTGTAGAAAATTTTCCCTGGCACCCGTTGCCATTGGTACCTCCTCGGTATGGGCCGCAAGGCCTTTTGAGGTACTTCTTTTCCTTGTAACTCCTTGTAACACTCTCTCTCTCTCTCTCTCTCTCTCTCTCTCTCATCACATGGCAATGTATCCATATAACGTTAATAATAACCGAAACTCGAGAAAATATACTCTCTGCCTTCCGCTCTATCCCAAATCCTTTTCTCTTAGTAACCTCTTAATACAAACTAATGTATCATATTTTGCGTCTTTTTAACTCTGGTAGGATTCAATTCCATTCCTATAGTGTAAGATACTTAAATTCATGTGTGTATTATGCCATATGATGTGCGTAATAAATAATCATTTTTAAATAGTTGGAGCGTTCAAGGTCATCTGTAGTAATCTATAGACTACCCCTCAAGCCCACTCTCAACACTTAGATTCCCCTAAGACACAGGCGTCTTCAAGTAACATGAATGCGTAGGGATCTAAGGTGTTAGATTCCATATTATATAATTTATGTGCTAGGTTTAAGAACGCTGGCATTGAAGGATGGAAGGAAGGGACAGTAAAAGCGATAATAGGTTTAATGAAGGAAGTGGAATGAGGATGGAGGTAGGCGTTGCTATGTCGAAGGAAACGAGGTTGGGTGGGGAATTACGAAGGGAGGAGGAAAGGGAGCCAGAGATTATTAATCTAATTCTGCCACCGCGTTCTCCTGATATGAATCCGATTGAAAACCTTTGGGCAATAATGATTAACGAATGGGAGGAACGCAATGAAAGAACATTTGAAGCACTTTTAGCTCACACGAGGAATAGTTGGGAGAGCTTACATTCCCTACAATCTGGCCTCTTCTATGCCTCAACGATTGCAAGAAATTATTGATGCCGGAGGAAGCTATACGAAATACTGATGTTAAAGCCATGATGTAAATGTGTACCGTATCGAATATATATTTATGTTAATATAGAATTTTATTATATTTTTATGTTTGACATCTATAAAAGTATATATTGTGACCATGAAAGAACTTTACTTATCCTTAGTTAGAATCTTTTCTTACAATGTCTACGCTCGTGGAGATGATAATATATGCATTGTTGAAACAAACTATGAAAAGGTAATAGTTTCAGGAAAAAAATAAAAACTGGCAACATCGAAGCCATCACATGTTTATGGGAATTGTCATATGATATGCTACCAATAAACTCTTATATACTACTATATACAGTATACTATATTACGTAATAATTACGATGAACAAATCAAATGCAAATTTCTCTGATTCACGTCCCACCAGTCTTGCTTTAAACTAATGACTTTCATAAGATGGAATAGGTTACCACTTAAAACAATGGATAAACTATCTATTAGTGAGACGACCGTGATTTCCTCGAAATGCGAGCGCGTGAGAGGTTTACTGAGGAATTTGATCATTAGATTTTTCACGTAGGATATGTATCACAAACAACAATATTGACAACAATTCCCAACAATTACTTAATATCATAATCATTGCATTTGAGCAAATAATTTAGACCTGCGTCAAAATAACTTAGGTATCATGCCATGATTTGGGATATTTGCTGAA
Source organism: Bathynomus jamesi (assembly GCA_023014485.1). Classification (NCBI taxonomy): domain Eukaryota; kingdom Metazoa; phylum Arthropoda; class Malacostraca; order Isopoda; family Cirolanidae; genus Bathynomus; species Bathynomus jamesi. Next base: position 517,471 of record JAJOZX010002202.1, read on the forward strand.
TTAGTCGTTCTCTATAGTCTACAGTATACATTGAGACGGTATAATGTAATACCCAGCTAATATTATGATGACTAGGATTGCTCCATAACCATCCCAACATCCCGAAACTTGGTCATTCTGCTTCTTAATCATTTGTATTTTAAACACTAAAATGTAGCAGAAGTGACGTAATAATGGACGTCATTGATGGGGTTAGAGCAATTATGTGCACCAATCCGAACACACCTCCGCTTCCATAAGGACTGCCCATTTTATACCTAACAGACTAGCTTGGGACGAGACAGAGGCGCGAGACTTATTGTAAGCACTGTACATACGTGCCTGATTGTAGCAAGATGAACCAATCCACAATCTTTACATTTTCAAGCATACAGTTATACATCTCTGCACGAATAAACTGTTATTACTTCTAAATTCTCAGATCTCATACAAAACGTTGATAAAGAAACTTTTTCAAAATCAATATATATATATATATAATCCACCATACGCCTTTTACACATGTATTAAAAACGCGACAGATGCAGTCCAATTAGTAGGGTGAAGGTTTGCCTGATATCTTTATAAATGGAGCCAATTGTCAATTTTAGGCATCATTTTCGTATTCAGTGACCCAAAATTAGTAAAGATTGACTACTTTTATTTTTGAAGCATTTTAGCTGTAGACCAGTGTTATCTGTATTATACAGTATATCTAGTGAAGCAGCAGCGGTAGGAGTTATGGCTTTCTCTGAAGATTTTGATTCCATCCAGAGGTTCGAACAATCAACTCATCTGTCCAGGTGTTGTTACTGAAAATCTAGTTCATTTTAAGTACCGTATCAGTATTAGGCCTACAATACAATAAAATGTTGCTACACAGCTTCACTTTCTTATTGGTGTTAAAGCTTAGTACGGAAACCGAAAAGGAAAAAAAAGATTGAAAGAAATTCAAGTTTTTAATTTGGTATGTATTGCTGAAGGGAAACACACACACACACACACACACACACACACACACACACACACACACACACACAGGATTTCTTTGCAGGTTATTCAGAGTGTAAGGCTGTAGGTTCGTACCTACTGTGATTTGCGTTGGTCACAGATTCACGTCCAAAATGTTCTAAATCTTAAGATTTGTAATCTTTCAGAACTAATGTGAAACGTTATGCTATTTTAGAGCTAATGAGACATTATTAATTTATAAATAAATATTGTATTACAGGAGATAAATTATTATCTATGTTTGTGATGTATTACATAAAACTATAATAACAATAACAATGATAATAGGCTTAATAATTTGTTACCCCTAAACAAATATTGTGATTATAATTATGGCTATGTATGATCTTTAACAATATCGTATCACCCCGTTTGCTAGCCTATAGATTAGACAATAAATATTGTTAACACAGTTTATATGCATGAGGATAATTCTTTTCTCTGCAAACCATCATCATATAACGTCGTATTATTGCATTGTTACTTTATAATTTTTGTTGTTGACAATTCTGATGAAATATACGATGGAGAAATGAGTTTCAATATCTTAATTATTTTTACGATGTATTAATTCCAAATAGCTTTATTGAAATTCGTCTATCAGGATATATATATATATATATATATATATATATATATATATATATATATATATATATATATATGGAACGTGGTTCCCATTTCACCTTTTAAACTGTAGACCTAAAGTGGTACGACAAGTTTGACCTTCATCAGAATGAACATTTCGGTCGGTAGCATAATATACAACTAAGATCACCAGCCAAAGCATATATATATATATATATATATATATATATATATATATTGTTGTGACGGTAAATTTGTATGCGAAAATCTCATATCAAAATGTAAATAAAAAGGGTAGAAAGAAAGAGTGAAATGATTTTGAAATCGATTTAATTTCGCGTGAAAATTTAAATCTTTTAAAATGAACACCGACCAAAGTGAAGAGTGCCGATGCCAAAGGCTGAGTGTGTAATCAGAGAAGAGAACTTATTGTTTGACAGTCTTGGGTAGATTTATGGTAGAAGTTCAAAGGGCAAATATAGCTTAAGGGTCCGTTTCATTTTGAACCTTGTGAGGTGTCGGTTTTGTATAGTCGTGGTTTCGTCTGAGGTAAGCCCTCGAGCGAAATTTAAAAGTTTTGTTTTAAATTTTTAAATTTTAAATTTAAATTTTCAAATTTTAATTTCAAAATTTCGTTAAGAAAGGCGGAGCGTAGAATTTAACGAAGTTGAGATTAGAGCCAATAAAAGATCAGTAATTTTTGTACGAATGATGTCATGTAATGAAATTGGTTTTGATAGGCCCTTTAGACACCAAAGGGAGGAGTTTTTGTAATTCTGAGGTAGAACTTAGAGTTTCAAATCAGTTGTAGTCGTTCCTCCGAAAGTTGACAGTGGCCCAAGTAATTCTTTAGAATTGTGGTAAAATAGAAATTTCTAAATTGAACTTGAATTGTCACGATTGTACTTAAAATTTGAATCGCCTTCGTTTACGCGAACTTGTGTATAAGAACTTAGTGTTAGCGACTGTAAAAGAGAATTTAGTCAGAATACCTTAATTTAGGTTAGCCAGCAGACCAAGAATTTTGTGAATTTTCAATGGACTTAATTAGGTTCAAGTTAAAGGTTAAAACTGTAAGTTTGCGACCTATTGTGCATGACCCGTCAATAATTTTGTGAAGGAATCTAAAATTATTTGGGACTCTTGGTTTTTGGTTTGTTTTGTTCTGGAAATAAATCTGCGGGACTCGCGCAGAACTGTTGAGAATAACTTCTAAGTTTTGTAAGTAATTCATTCTTTCCAATTCCTTTGTCGATTTTGATAATTTCATTTAGTGCTAAGTTTTATTGTTGCACTAAAATATAAAGCCCCTCTATATAAATGAATTAAATTCAGATAACTGTGAACGTTTTTCTTGGGATTCATAAGTGGATTGTATTGTACAGAAAATTGGTAAATTTAATTGATTTAAATTCAGATCACTGTGAACTTTCTCTGTGAATTTATAATTGCATTGTATTTTATGAAAAATTGGTAAATTTACTTCAGAATAAATTTCCTAAATTCATGTACTGTTTCGAGTGACATTTAATAAACTTTATAAGAGGGCGTGTGTTGTTTAGATACCTTGCAATAGGCCTCTCTTGTAAGCTGAGGGTAACTTAACATTTAAAGTGTGGAATCCAAAGTAGGCTTTCAGTAAGCCGAAGGAACTTACGCCTATCAATTTAAAGGGCCATCCGTCTGGATATGTTGTCATCCTGAACGCAAAGCACACGCGCGTAAGAAATAATTTGAAATAGAATTAAAGGGTAGCGCCCAACCTAAAGGGTGTCAGTGAAGTGAATTAACATAATTAAAAGGGTGTCCAGCACCATAAATAAATAAATGAGTTGGGCACAACATAAATACTGCCCCATCAAATGGGGCAGTATAGACACACCGTTCTCTTGGAAGTGGAGCCACCTTTTCATAATAAGGCTTTGCACTCCAACGCTTGCAAACCACACATTTATGCAAGACCTTTTTTACTACTTGTCTAATTTTGGGAATCCAAAACTGCTGTCTGATCTCTATTATCACTTCTCTAACTCCAGCATGTAACAGCTTATGATGAGTATCCAGGATCAAAAGGTCCACAAAGTGCCCCCCAGAAGGTAGCAAAATTGGATGTCTTTTCTCCTCTGGAAGCCCAGAAAACTGTAGTCTACCTCCTACTCTCAATAAATCCTGATCCAAAAACACATCCAATCCCTTGAGAGCAGAATGTGTTGGTAGAACCTGTAATGGACGGCTGGTGAGCAATTCCCTCTCTTCACCAAATTTTTCCTTCTCCACATATACCACCCAGTATTTCCTGGCTTGCTGAATCTCCTTACTGTTCAGAATTCCTTCCCTTCTTGTTTCTCCCTTAATATTGTTGGTAAATCTATATACCCATGCTGTCACTCTTAACAACCTTTTCAGTCTGCTAATGTCCTCAAGCCTCAATATGGGGTCATGCTGCATAACTTGACAACTGTTCACAGTGCATTTTCTCACCTCACTCACCCATGCTTCTTCAGCCTGGCATTCTCCTACAATAGGCTGATTAGAAGGCCAGTTTTCACTTCCAAGTTTTAGCCACTCTGGCCCATTCCACCACAAACATGACTGTGCAAGATCTTTCACTGAAATTCCTCGTGTTGGTAAATCAGCGGGGTTTTGGGTGCCTGGACAATGCTTCCATTGCTTGGGATCTGTGTGCGCTTTAATTTCCTCCACCCTATTGGCAACAAATGGTTTCCATTTCCTTGCCTGGCTTCTTAACCAGTGCCAAACTATAGTGGAGTCTGTCCAATAATAGCTTGGAATTTCATTGAGGGCCAAAGACTTTTGCACTGTAACTGCAAGCAGACTAGCAATAACTGCACCCATCAATTCCAACCTTGGAACAGAAAGCCTTTTCAAAGGTGCTACTCTGCTCTTTGCAGCAACCAACCTGCAACTTACTTCATCTTGCAATGTGCCTCTTATATAAATACAAGTTGCATAAGCTTCCTCACTTGCATCACAAAAGATGTGCAGCTCCAAATTGTCCTGGACTATTGTTCAACTCTCCAAAGTACCATCTTGGGATTTCAATGTCTCCAAGATGTGCCAATTCTTTGAACCAATATTTCCACCTTACCACCATATGATCAGGTAACTCTTGGTCCCAACCAAGTCCAATTTCCCAGAGGCTCTGAAACCAAATTTTTGACTTTATCACAAATGGAGCAAGGAATCCAAGAGGATCAAAGACCTTTGAAGCCAAACTAAGAGCTGTACGTTTTGTCCACCTTATCTCATTCTCAGCCAGCTCTACTAAAGATTTCCCATTGAAGGTAAAGAAATCCTCTCCTTGCTGCCAAACAATGCCTAGCACTTTTGCGTCTATTGCCCACAACTCCTTAATACCAGAATCCTCAATACTTTCTGCTGCATCAGGTACTACACAGGACTGACTCATAAACTCTTGTAATTGAGAATGATTGGTCTGCCATTTTCTAAGCTCCATGCCAGCCTCCCTCATTATAGCTCTAGCCTCCATGAATATCTGTTTAGCCATTTCTGTATTATCCACGGAACACAGCAAATCATCAGCATAAAAATTTTTCCTTATGTGTTCAATAGTGTTAGGATAGACTTCAGAATATTTCTTAAAATTGTACTGCATAGTAGCTGCCAGCCTGCCAACAGAAATGGACTAGAGCTGAGGCCAAACAACACTGATTTCATTCTATATGCTTGAACCTTAGGTTCATTTTCCAACAAGTCTTTCGTATCCATCCACAGATACCTTACTGCATCTCTGTCCTCTGGTTTCAACTTTATCCGCAAAAAGGCTTGCTTCACATATGCAGTCAATGCTACTCTACCAAACCTGAATCTCAGTAACAAGGAAAATAAATCTGCATTTAAATTTGGCCCATCATCCAAACAGTCAGTCAAGGACACACCACCTTTGTCCTTGGCTGAGCCATCAAAAACTACCCTCAGTTTGGTGGTAGTTTTGTCTCGCCGTACCACTGCATGGTGTGGCAGATAATGTGCCTCCTAGCTCACTAGCTCACCTTGCACCCTTTCAGCATAGCTCTCCCTTACATAGCTTAGGAAGGCCTCATTGTATTCAATTAACAACTCATTTTTTCTTAGCCTGTACAATGAAGTCTCCAACCTCCGATTAGCTAGCTGAAGGTTTGAACTGGGTTTGCAAGAATCCTTCCAAGGGAGGCCAACTTCATAGCAACCATCTCTAAACCCAATCCCTTTTTCAAATTGCTCTAAAACATCATTGTTCACTGTACTTGCCTGTTTGTCCTTTATGCCAATGGATTCAAGTTCCCAAAACGCTTTCAAATGCCTTTCCAAACCATGGCTGTTCTCCTCAATCTTAACAAAAAGAGCCTTAACTTCCATTTCATTGCAATAGCTACCATGTAGCATCCAGCCTAGCTTACTTTCAATAGCTACCGGGCCTCGAGATGTTCGGACAATATTACCAGTGATGAAGTCCCAATAATAGTCAGCTCCAATCAAAAGACTAGTATCTTCTGTTCCTTCAAACTTATTATTGCCCAAATTAATTCCTTTAACTTGCAATTCTTGGACACATGCCATATCTAAACAAGTAGTGACTGAAGCACAAAGTTCCTCAATCTCTACAGCTTGGACCTTGATATTGGGACTTTGCGGTAACAACCCCTTAATCAGAACTTCTACCTTCTTAAATTTGGTTCGGTTTTGAACGGAACCCCCAAACCCAGAAATTCTTAAATTTTCCCTCTTAAGTTCTTTAAACTTCAATTTTCTGGAAATTCTGGTCTTAATAAAGCTACACTGGCTACCACTATCAAACAACACTCTTACAGTAGCTTCTCCATCATTCCCAATTAATAAGGCTGCAGTTGTTTGTAATAATCCCCCTTTACTTTTACTCCCTTTCATAGCAGTGGCATGTGCCACTGATGTCTCTACTTCTGGGGTAGGCCTACTAGGAGTGTTTTCACACAATAATGGCTGATGCCTGCCATGACATTTTTTGCACAAAATTTTAAACTTACAAAACCTTGCTCTGTGACCTTTCAAAAAACATTTAAAACATGCTGTGGAGTTAGTTACCCTGTCCTTTCTCTCCTCAAAAGGTAAAGCCTCAGCCACCTCACATTTATATGACTTGTGGTTGCCTTCGCAAAATATGCATGCTTTGATTCCCTTTAATTTATTCTCAGAGGATGCATGTAGAGCTCACACTGTACCTGGGCTATTCCTTTTTGGAGAAACTTTGGTGCTGTGCCTGCCTTTGTCCCCTTGTTTAACATCCCACTGTGCAAACTCAATTCCCTCTCGTCTTGCTAATTCTGTGCCTAAAAGACTTAACATCTGCTGAAGGGGGATGTACACATGTTCTGTAGAGTGTCCCCTACTTAATTCAAGCAAAATTGAGCTAGGCAATTTACACTCCAGTATAGTAACCAACATTATACCATACCTTTCCATTCCTACACCCAAGTTGTCCAGGGACCTAGTTCTAACTTCAAATTCATCATATAACTGCCGTAACTCCTTGACACTATTGGGATTATTAACAGGAGGTATAGCTAAAAGTTCACGGAGGTGGCTTTTAATTAAGATCTCTGGCTTACCAAACCATTTCTTTAATATATCCCAAGCCACAGTATAATTAGCCTCTGTTAATGCTAATCCTGCTATTGTCTTTGCCGCCTCCCCTTCCAAGAGGGACTGCAAATAATTAAACTTCTCCACCGCACTTAACACTTGACTAGAATGAACTGCTGATTGAAAACTGTCTGCCCATCCTTGCCATTCCTGAATATTCCCATAAAATGTTTTGAGTACAAGCCTCGGTAATTGAACTGAAGATCTGTTAACCTTAACTTCACAAACACCGTTTGTTGAGTGTTGTGTTTCATTATTAGACCTGGTCTCTAACTGTACTGAGCTGCTAAACTCTTTTGCTCGGTGGCCTACTTTAATTATATCATCAATAATCTCTTCAAAGTAAATTATGTTATTTTCTATTTCATCCTCTTCTATAAGAGCCTCAATTTTAACATTTACTTCACTTAGAGCAACCTTTTTAGTTTCTAATATGGAAAGCTGCGCAGTCACTAAGCTTAAATCCTCTTGCTCTATGGCAGAATCTATAGTGTCAATGACCTTTGTAATTAGACCTTTGTAGGCGCTTCCCCTTTTTTTAAACTTGTTCAATTCAGATGCACTTATCTTCAAAGCAAACAACAATTGGGCTCAATGCCAAATGAGCTGAATTGGCAAAAATACTTAACCAAACTGATCAAACGCAAATTTTGCTTTTTTCAAATAAAATGAATTGCTGGGTGGGGTACTGACCAACCACCAGTATGGAATACCAAATTTTCCACCCAAGTAACTGGCGCACTGAAGTTTGCAACCTTCGCCTACGAATAATAAACCAAAATTAACCAAACCGGTAAAAATGTAGGCCAAAAACAACGACAAACGAGTGGCCAAGTTTCGCAATTGGGCGACCAAACTTTCTACCGTGGGACCTTAACTCAATAATGCTCAACCCGCCTAGGCCTAACTTGGGCTACAATTTGCACAATCAGAACTTTGCCGAAAAATAGTCACTGACTCAGTCTTGGGCTAGAATCCGGTTCTGAAGGACCATGTTATTTATTTATTTATTGGGTTCAAAATCCCAGCTGAGCCGTGAACGGCCAAGCTCTGAAGGGCCAGTTCAACCTACAGCCCAAGTTAAGCTAAAATTAAAAACTTACGGACTTGGAGGTCCTATTAGGTCCTACCTCAGGGTTGCTGACTCGATGTGGGCCTACCTTAGGCCTCAGTTGCATGAATTTAAGATAAAAACAAAAGGGGCACTATTTATGGTCTTCTTTCTAAACCTTGCAACAACAACACAACCTGCACTATTGCACGATGCAACAATCTTGTATCTAAACAACCAAACTGAATTGCAAGAGAGCTCTCTATAAAACCACACCCTGTAAGTACGGCATTCCACAAACGAGTAGAAAAGACGCGCAGCGCCCGAAAAAATGATGCCACAAGAGTGCCCAAACAATGATGCCACAAGAGCCCAAAAATGCTAGCTCTAAATTAAGTGAATTTTTCACTAACCTTACAATTATGAGATGGATATATATACACCTTAACTTAATATATACAAGCAATGCTGCATCAATCAGCTTAGTCATCATATCGCCTTGGGACAACAATGGTTCTTCCTCTTCTAGATTTTCTAACACTAAGTAAACGAGTTGCGCACAACATAAATGGTGTCACAGAAGTGGGATCCTATTGCAAGGTATTGGTAGCAAGAGTGTAACGTTTTGTTAAAATAAATTTGCGTGACAGTAAAGCACTAACGTAGCAGTATTTGGAACAGTAATTCGTTGAAATAATTGGGAACAGTAAAAAGTGTCGCTAACAGTGATTACAGTTTTAAAGGTTTTAAAATAAAAAATAATCAAATAAGCTTCGCGATGTCGGTAAAGAGCGTAGATATAAAGAATGAAGAAGACAGTGCAAGTGACATTAGTGATTCCGAACCAATGAACTTAAAGGAAATGAGTACAGCAAGTTTATGGAATTTAAAGAAAAAGTTTTCCAAAACGAATCGGTTATTAAGGCATGCAGAAGTAGAAGAGAATTAAACCGGAGGGAGTTAAGCCGGAGGATAATAGACGGACACTCCGCAACTGGAGTATGGGGACAACCTCGCATTGGGGGTCCGTCCCAAGAAAAGCGATCTAGTTCCTTCACTGCAGAAGAAGGGGAACTTCGACGCAGGGACTTCATTCACCTCTTATTTGAATTTCCCAAAGGTAGCAAGGAGTCCGGAGCCAACAGCTGTTGGACACACAGGGGAAAGAAGTTCGCCGACGTTACGAGCGAACGGGCACCAGAGAACCAGGGCCATACCAAGAACCCTGGCCGAAGTGCAACCACCACAAGCGCCGAGAAACCACACCGACGAAGACCTACAGAAGTATATACAAGCCGTCGTACAGGTATGCAGAGTACTCATTTACCGTTACAACGTGAACAGGCAATGGACGACTCCTACGTCCCGAGGTTGTGGGGCCACTTGAGGACGACCGTGGGTACCCGGTCACGAGCCCTGCAGCTTTTTTCTCTGCCTTAGAGGAAGTCACCCTGGATGAAAAGAAGAGACTCCACATCTTGTACAAGAAGAGTACAGGTCCAGCCCGAGTGTTGTTGGACACGTGGAGGGATGCCAATCGAAAATTTTCCTACGAAGAGATTAAGAGGAAATCCTACAGATGTGTGGCAGCGCCATGGACGAAAGTGTCATTCGAAGGAAGATATACGCCGCCAAGAGGGAAAAAGGCGAAACGCTCAACATGTTCGCCACAAGGTTATTAAGTTTAGGCAATGCCTTGGTACAGGCTGAACCTATAATGAAATATGCTAAGATTCCTATTAAAGGACGCGTTCAAGCTGGTCCTACCCGAATATGCCAGAAATTTTGTCAAAGGAAAATCGTTTAAAGAATACTGGCTGGAATCGATAAAGTATGCGGCGAACAATCCAGGACTAGGGCTACGGGATGAGGACGTTTAAAGAAGAAACACCACAAGAGAGGAGTCGAAGGCTCCAACGGCTACACAACCCCACCACGTCTTGGAAGACAAGGGGTAGCCACAGCCACAAGGAGGACAGTAAGAGCAAGGACGTGGGGGCAATAGCCGTAGACAAAGCGACGCGCCAAACAAGTCCACCGGGAAAGGGGTGCCGGAGAAAAGTGTTCTATTTGCCACCGGAAAAATCACATCACCCGAGATTGTTATAGCAACCCGAAGAATCGGAAGCGAAACAACACGAAGACGGGGGGAAAGGGTCCTAAGAAGAATGGAACGAAGGAAGAAATCAGCCGGGATCAATGCCGGGTCTGCAAACAAGTGGGGCACTGGGCCAACTCGTGCCCTCGGAAAATTTTCAAGGACCGGAGGAGAGGTCTCCCAGTAGCCGCAGTAGAAATAGCGGCGAATCGCCGGTTAGGATGATCACCCTACCCGTATTCGTCGCTCAAAAAGCTTTCACCGCGCTGGTCGACGGTGGAGCTTCTGTCTCGCTGATGACCATGGCTATGTACAACAAGATCGGGAGTCCGCCTCTCAAAGCCGCCGACATCTCGGTACGAGGATTTACTGGACCCGCCTACCCTTGTAAAGGAGAATTGCGTTTAACTCGGGATTGGCGTGGAGGAATTTTTTGTGTGCTTATATAGTATCAGAAGCCCCGCAGGATTTGATTTTGGGCGTACCGTTCTTAGAAAGTTACGAAGCCCAGATAGACCACAGAAGAGGACAGTCACTCTGAATGAAACAGTAACCATCCAAGGAAAGGGAGTAGACGGTGAAGATAGTGCGAGGGTGACTCTGGTAGAGGCAATCCCGCACGAAAAACTAAAGGTGGCCGCCGTGATTCTGACGCGAGGAGTCAGAATGAAACCCGGGGACGTAGTTCCCTTGGACGTCTATTCTCCGCTGCACGGTGTGCAGTGAAGCTCGGGGAAACTTAAAAATGTTACCGAGCAGGATCCCACAGGGGAAGATAAGGTTACTGATGATCAATCAGGATGACGAAGAATACATTGGCGAAAAAGGAGACGTCGTGGGCCTAGTGACGGAGGCAGAGCTAATAGGGAGGGTAGTCGACACGGCCGGTCGACGCTCACCCCAAATTGGAACGAATGTCACGGTGAAAGGAAGTCAAGCATCGAAGAAGGACTTCGAAGAACGAGTGACACGCCTCAAGTCCTATGTCCTTGGTTGGAAATCCTTCTCCGACAAAGAAAGGAAAACCGTCGAAGAGTGGCTAAGGGATTATTCAGATGTTTCTCAATGGATGGCGAGCCATTGGGTTATAATAACTGATGCCAATGAAGTTGGAAACCCAGGATCATCCTCCCATCTTTAGGCGACCCTACAGGATACCTATTACACACGAGGAGGAGGTAAAGCGACAAATAGCAGAAATGCTGGATCAAGGAGTGATACAGCATAGCCGTTCCCCCTGGTCGTTTCCATTGGTAATTGTGAAGAAAAAGTGTGGGGCCCTGAGGCTTTGTGTAGACTATAGACCTCTGAACGCCATTTGCATAAAGGACAAATACCCATTACCATCATCGATGAAACCTTGGCCAAGCTGCACGGGACTCATTACTTCTCGAGCATGGATTTACGCTCGGGATATTGGCAGTTGGCCATTCACGACGATAGCATCTCGAAAACTGCCTTCTCCACGGGAAGCGGTCATTTCGAGTTCAGAGTGGTCCCGTTTGGGTTGTCAAATAGTCCACCGGTGTTCCAAAGAGTAATGAATTTTATTTTTCGGGAGCAACTGGACAAGGAAGTACTGATTTATTGGATGACCTCATTGTCCTTGGAAGGTCTTTAGAAGAACATGACCAGAGGGTACGACGAGCCTTGGATAGCCTACGCACCGCCAACTTAAAGGTCAAGTTAGAAAAATGTCAGTTGTTACAATCCCAGGTGGAGTATCTAGGCCATGTGGTCACCAGGAACGGGGTGAAGCCACAGGAATCCAAAGTGGAGGCCATCAAAAACTCCCAGAGGCCAAACAACAAGACGGAACTCAAGCAATTTTTAGGCCTCGCCTCCTACTACAGAAAGTTTATAAAGGGATTCAGCCAGATTGCGCGACCTCTTAATGAAGTGTCCACCAAGGAGTCTTGGAGATGGGACACTCCGCAAGAGACCGCATGGCAATCCCTCAAAGACACTCTAACAACTGACATCGTATTGGCGTACCCAAATTTTGATCAAGAGTTCATCTTGAACACGGACGCGAGTCAAGTAGCCATCGGGGGAGTACTCGCGCAGGAACAAGAAGGAATCGAGAAACCGATCTATTTCTCTCCAGAACACTAACGGGCGCAGAACTAAATTATTCCACCTACGAGAAAGAGCTGCTTGCAATCGTCTTTTCATTGAAGAAGGCTCGCCCCTTATATTTGGTCAGAGAGTCATCGTCCGCTCTGACCATAAGCCGTTGAAGTGGCTTCTGAGGGAAGGACATCGGAGCCCAATGGAAGACTAGCGCGTTGGGTAATGACATTGCAAGACTACGACGTTCTCATCGAGTACGTAAAGGGCAAACTCAACAGAGTGGCCGATTGGTTGTCCCGCCCACCTGGAGTGACTAAGGAGGTTGTGAACGCGATATACGAAAAAGCGATCATAGATCGCAAGTAATAGCAAACACCAGCAGAAGGACGTGAATTAGCGGCAATTCGAACAGCCATCGAAGAAGGAAAGGCTTTCAACTGGCCCGTATCCAAGCCCATTCAGCCGTCGAGATTCAAACTAATGAGGAACCTGCTGGTTTACGTCGATGCGAACGGAAGAGAGGTCATCGTAGTTCCTAAAAAGCTGAGAGAGCAGCTCATTTGGAACGCACACACGGACGTCGGGAGCATTCATCCGGGAGCTGCAGGGACTACAGAAATCCTACGGGACCTCTATTTTTGGCCAGGTATGGTTCAACAGGTACGGCAGGTAGTCCAAACGTGCGACACGTGCGCGCGGAACAAACAGACGCGGAAAGTGACTGTGGAAACAATGCCTTGTGTGCGAGGCCACAGTCCTTGGGAACTTCTGCACGTGGACTTAGTTGGTCCCCTTCCTCCGACCGGGGAAGGCAGCCATTATATCCTCACGTGTGTGGATAGTTTCAGCAAATTCACCATACTGGCAGCAATAAAGGACAAGACGGCCCGGGAGGTGGCGGACAAGTTCCATCGTTTGATACTGTGCAAACTGGGCGCCCCTTCAGCAGTAGTATCCGACCAAGGCAAGGAGTTCTGGAACTCTACCTTGCAGGAGCTCTTCAGGGTTTGGGAAGTACACACCAACGGACCGCCGCATACATCCCCAAAGCAACGGGAAGATCGAACGTCTGAATAAAGAGTTATGCATCAAACTCCGCATACTTTGTGAAGAAACTGGACGAGACTGGGATAAAATCCTCGACACCGTGGAATTGTCCTTGAACATCCGAGTGCACCGAGCCACGGGATTCTCCATTCTTCTTGATGTACGGGCGAACCCCCAACGTACCTTCAAAGCTATTTCGCATGCCACAGGAGGCATGCGTGAGCCCGTACAACCCAGAGGAATACGCCGAAGACCGAAAGAGGAGTCTGAGCGAAATCTACCGCCGAGTGGAAGAGTTCATGCGGAGATACGAGAAGGCTAACGGAATCAAGGAATTGAAGCCGTTCGAAGAGAAGGCGCCCCATGGCTTGGTGTACATTGATTACCCACGACCGGGTAGAGGCAAGTTGGAGCCCCGGTACGAGGGTCCATACATCATCATCGAACAGAAGACTCCAGTCACTTATCTCCTGTCACATGATCACTGGACATCAGATAGTGATCCATCGAGACCGCATCCGCCGCAGCATCGAGGCCCCATGGGACGTCGAGCGACAAGGCGGGGCTGACGGCGCAGGGGATGAGATGGGGGAAGGGCCACCGCCCCTCCTCTCTGGAGTTCCGCCCTCGACACCGGAGAAACATCACAAGGGGAAGTGAACCGGAGTGCGCTTCTTGCCGCTGGCAGGACCGAGTGGCGGAATGGGATCCGCCGGGCGCCTCCGAGCTACTTCCTCCCCGAGAGCTTCGCCCAGGGAACGGAGGAACATCGACCCGTGGAGGTGAACCGGAGTGCACCTCCTGCCCCCTGGCAGGACCGAGTGGCGGCAGGAGCCGCCAGGTGCTTCCGAACTACCTCCTCGCGGGGACCTTATGGGAATAGGGTCCCCCGGAGAAAGCAGACAGGCTGCTTTCAGGGCCACCGTTTGAGCGTCCGTATGCTCTTAGGCCCCGACCTCGAGTACACTACGAGAAACCGAGGAACGATAAAACTAAATGTGCAGTGTTAGTGTCCCAATAAAGGGGACAAATAAATTAAATAAAACGTAGTGAAATTTGTGAATCAAATGTTGATACCCGAACCTAATTAAGAAAGTTTGCATCGGAGTGCAGAATTAAAGGAGGGGAGGGATGTTGTGACGGTCAATTTGTATGCGAAAATCTTATATCAAAATGTAAATAAAAAGAGTAGAAAGAAAGAGTGAAGTGATTTTGAAATCGATTTAATTTCGCGTGAAAATTTAAATCTTTTAAAATGAACACCGACCAAAGTAAAGAGTGCCGATGCCCTGAGTATAGCCAAAGGCTGAGTGTGTAATCAGAGAAGAGAACTTATTGTTTGACAGTCTTGGGTAGATTGATGGTAGAAGTTCAAAGGGCAAATATAGCTTAAGGGTCCGTTTCATTTTGAACCTTGTAAAGTGTCGGTTTTGTTTAGTCGTGGTTTCGTCTGAGGTAAGCCCTCGAGCGAAATTTAAAAGTTTTGTTTAAAATTTTTAAATTTTAAATTTAAATTTTCAAATTTTAATTTCAAAATTTCGTTAAGAAAGGCGGAGCGTAGAATTTAATGAAGTTGAGATTAGAGCCAATAGAAGATCAGTAATTTTTGTACGAATGATGTCATGTAATGAAATTGGTTTTGATAGGCCCTTTAGACACCAAAGGGAGGAGCTATTGTAATTCTGAGGTGGAACTTAGAGTTTCAAATCAGTTGTAGTCGTTCCTCCGAAAGTTAACAATGGCCCAAGTAATTCTTTAGACTTGTGGTAAAATAGAAATTTCTAAATTGAACTTGAATTGTCACGATTGTACTTAAAATTTGAATCGCCTTCGTTTACGCGAACTTGTGTATAAGAACTTAGTGTTAGCGACTGTAAAAGAGAATTTAGTCAGAATACCTTAATTTAGGTTAGCCAGCAGACCAAGAATTTGGTGAATTTTCAATGGACTTAATTAGGTTCAAGTTAAAGGTTAAAACTGTAAGTTTGCGACCTATTGTGCATGACCTGTCAATAATTTTGTGAAGGAATCTAAAATTATTTGGGACTCTTGGTTTTTGGTTTGTTTTGTTCTGGAAATAAATCTGCGGGACTCGCGCAGAACTGTTGAGAATAACTTCTAAATTTTGTAAGTAATTCATTCTTTCCAATTCCTTTCTCGATTTTGATAATTTCATTTAGTGGTAAGTTTTATTGTTGCACTAAAATATAAAGCCCCTCTATATAAATGACTTAAATTCAGATAACTGTGAACGTTTTTCTTGGGATTCATAAGTGGATTGTATTGTACAGAAATTTGGTAAATTTAATTGATTTAAATTCAGATCACTGTGAACTTTGTCTGTGAATTTATAATTGTATTGTATTGTATGAAAAATTGGTAAATTTACTTCAGAATAAATTTCCTAAATTCATGTACTGTTTTGAGTGACATTTAATAAACTTTATAAGAGGGCGTGTGTTGTTTAGATACCTTGCAATAGGCCTCTCTTGTAAGCTGTGGGTAACTTAACATTTAAAGTTTGAAATCCAAAGTAGGCTTTCAGTAAGCCGAAGGAACTTACGCCTATCAATTTAAAGGGCCATCCGTCTGGATAGGTCGAGTCATCCTGAACGCAAAGCACACGCGCGTAAGAAATAATTTGAAATAGAATTAAAGGGTAGCGCCCAACCTAAAGGGTGTCAGTGAAGTGAATTAACATAATTAAAAGGGTGTCCAGCACCATAAATAAATAAACGAGTTGGGCACAAAATAAATAGTGTCAGAAGTTGCAAAAGAAAGAAAAGTGCGCAGTACCTAAGTAAAAGTGTTGCGCACAACAATATATATGTATATATATATATATACACACACACACACACACAGTATATATCTTAATTACTTTTTACTTCTATTAATACAACGCACACAGCTCAAACATTGATCATGGAAACTTCTTTTAAATATGGAAATGCAAAAGTTGAATTCACAGATTTCCTCTTTTCAATAAAAATTTCAAAACTGAATGTCGCAGCCTTTGAATAAGTTCCACCCACAAATTTCTTGGAAATGTGACATCATTCACAGCAATTGATTCCTTATATAAGATCCTGATTTCGGAACCCCAATCATTCAAGACAGAAGTAATTTTTTAGAAGCAACTTGATAAGTAAATTTAGATTTTAAATAAAAGCAGAGCGTACTTATCTCTCTTCATTCTACCATCACATTACAACATGTAAGTAATTTTATGGAACATTTAAAGTCTTTGAGACTCTACACTTATTTTTAGTTACTATCCATTTAGATTTTGAGAAAAGCTTCATGAATTTGACTTTATTGGTTGTGGATATGACGAACAAACTCTTGACAGCTTTACTATTTTGTAAATTTACGACCTCATTAGCTTTTTCCTCGATTATTTGTACATGTACATATCTATGTATATAATGAATGTGTATATTTTTGTGCGGGTACACACACACACACACTAGCTTTCTGAGTCTGGTTCGGAGTCTGTGATCCACACCAAAGGTACACCTTTCTTATTGCACAAATGACATTCATACTGAATACACTCTGTTGCGAATAGCATTAGAACAAGTAAAGTTAAACCAAGGTGTTTTAACATTAACAGTAGGGATAAAATATGGGATGTACACCTCCATGCCCGAGAAAATCAAATCTCTGATAAGCTCAGCACACCCAGAAGGGCCCCGACCACGGATGCAGTAAGTATTCCATAGGAAATCACAGAAGTACTGCCTAAGGACGCACCAATAGTGATGCTGAAGGGACCAAAGGCGTCTCCTCTTGGAGGATCCAAAAGCCGTATTGATGCGATAAGACAGGAAACAGCTATAAGATTGTGATCGGAGGTCCTCAACGAAGAGAAAGGTTTCACAGAGTAAGGAGAAGGATGAGAGGTAATAAATAAATCCAGAATGTTGGGCCTATTTCTATTGCAACCGGGGATACGAGTAGGGTAATCTGCTCCAGGTCATTTAGGATAGAAAAGTTGTAAGCTAGTTCACCAGAGTTGGCAATGAAATGGGAGGAGAGTCAAAACTGGTGGCGAACATATACAGGGCTATTGAAAATGGTTCATCCGATTTCAACTGAGAATACTTCCGTCCCTATCAACCGTGCATCAACTGGGCATACACCACATGAAAGAGGAAATCTCCGAATTTTACAAAATCACCGCGAGAGGGCTCCAAAGTCACGCCGTGGCCTAGCCTAGCAACAAACAGTCAGTGTGAAAATGGCGTCCGTTGGATTGGTCGCAGTGGGCCCGATGACTTGGTGCTCCACAGCTGGGCCCCTAGGTCGCCGGATCTTACACCGTGCGACTTCTTCCTTTAGGGGTACGTTAAGGATACTGTGTACGTGCCACCGTTGCCCACATCTTTGGATGAGCTCC
Source organism: Bathynomus jamesi (assembly GCA_023014485.1). Lineage (NCBI taxonomy): Eukaryota > Metazoa > Arthropoda > Malacostraca > Isopoda > Cirolanidae > Bathynomus > Bathynomus jamesi. Next base: position 535,360 of record JAJOZX010002202.1, read on the forward strand.
GAACTCGCATTGTTACTGCCGTAGAGTCAGTGACAACGGACATGCTGGAGCGAGTATGGGAGGAATTCGACTATCGTGTCGACGTTGCTCGTGTAACTAGGGGAAGTCACATAGAGCATTTATGAGGTGAGAGACAAAATTTGGACAGTTTTTCTTTTGGTTGATGTATCACAAATCACTCTTTATTTGTAACATTAAAAAATATTCTCATTTGAAATCAGGTGAATCACTTTAAATAGCCCTGTATATATATATTTTTTTTAATTGGGATGGTTTAACCTCCTTCGCAACTACTACCCAGACCCAATGTCGCTTAACTTCGCTGATCTCCGAGAAGCGGTGTTACGACATCGGCCACTACGTAGCCCATATATATACATATATATATATACTAGTGGCCAAAATTCTGGACACTTTCTCATTTTTCGTGATTTTTTTTTATTAAAGTCGAGTATGGTTAATTGAATTCTAATTTTTTTTTTTTTGTAGAAAAAGTGTTTATTAGGCATTCCTTATACGATTAAGCATAATTTTATAAAAAATAAGCTGGAATATAGGTACAAACATTAAAAAGGTACACGTCATTGGAAATATTGCTTCAGTCCCTGCGTCAATTGTAATGATCAATCGGCGATAAGTCACGCTATTTCACGAGCCAATCAGCATCAAATCACGCCACTTATGGTGAACAATCAGCATCAAATCATGCCACTTATGATGAACAATCAGAACACAATAACTTGGCAGCTGCATTTCATTGTTTTATTGTTAAGTTGCCGCGCGAATAACAAAGTCTCCTCCTCTTTATCCCTTCATATTACTGTCACTGTTGGCCATGAAGAGTTAAAAATTGTGTCTCCTCTCTCGAAAAGTAGAAAACAAACTATGATTCATGAGATCAATGTCCTTAGCTTATATCAGTCAAAAAAATGGTCAACCATAGGTTTCATTCACTTAGAACACTTCTTTTTTATATCTTTTTACATTTAATGCCACGTGGTGGTAATCCCTTCTTCCTGACAACCCTCTTCTTCTTCCCACCACCACGCATTTTTCTCTTTGCATCTTTGACGATTTCGTCCCATGTACGCTTTAAGTGCTTTTTTAGAACTACTTTAGGTTTAGCCCCAGCCAATATGTATTCTGCCGTGTTAAGACCTGATTGTAGCGCTTTTCTCCCGAGGTATCTGGCACCCCTCTTCAGCAAGGGGACAGCCGTACGTAGTATGGTTGAAAAAATGGATCTAAGTCCACTACCACCCTGGTATCTCACATCTCGATAGACTGTGAAAGGCTTTCTGTCTATTATAACTCAGTGCGTCGAAAATGCAGCTTCACTGTTAAGCTCCCATCACCGAATGGGAAATTTTTTCCTTCAATCATTTTTATATATATTGAGATATTGGTTATTAGATTAGTCGCGACATTCACATAATGGGGCCTGTCAAGCTCTTCCCTCTATGGTTGGGAATGTGTGCAATGCGTAGCAGGCGTGCCTGGGTATTCTTAACAAACTGGTGCTCCACTATATTGCTATAAATATAGTAAATATAGCACATGTCCGGGGGTGTATAGCCAGCAACCAATTTCTCCAATTTCATCTGATACATTAGGCTGGACAAGTCATGTTGTACCTCGTGAAAGGTATCTCTTTGGAAGGCTGATCGATATCGCCCCTAGGTTGTAATTTTGAACAGCCCTTTGTCTTTTATATTTCTGTTAGCCTTTGATTTTAGGATTAGAGAATGTGCAGAGTTTTCTTTGTTTATAATTTCGTATACTAAATCAGCCATAAGATTTGGGATTTTTAAACTTACGTTTAAGTCTCTCACAACATCCTCAGCCGCACCATAACGGCCCGGACCTAGCTGAATTTCGCATATCCCCACCTCATACGAATCACGACTCAATTCAATGGGTTTATAGAGTTGTTACAAATTTGGCTAGGATGTTGTTAGGATGTACAGAGAGAGACGAAGAGGGCGATAGTGTGACCTGTTAATGGTTAGGCGCCATTTTGCATACTATTTAAGCTTCATTATTGCATCAGCTTTTTATCGGTGTTGAAGCTTTCTGGGTACCCTAGCCATTTCACCAGGTACATTTTTCTCTTTCCTGAACCTTTGCTTCCTAAAATTTTTTCAATTTTAAACACAATTTTTCCTAAATTAAACGCCACTTTCTGCAGCTCCTCGCGGTAAAAGCCATCTGCGATTTCTTCCCCATTCAAATCTTCAACGTAATACATTATTTCGCCTTTAGGTCTCATAGCCCGGACTTTAAAAATCTTGTGTGTCCAGCCTTGCTCAAATCCCTTCGCGAATTAAATTCCTGAAAGCGACAGTCTGAAATAATCATTGATTTTGAAAAGCGCAGAGTGTGGTGGTGGTGTTCCATCTCTTCTCACATCAGGCTCTGGGAGCGTACCTCTTTCTAAAATCTCGTTAGATGTTGTCCCAATTGTGCGATGGTGTGAGCGGTTGTAGGATGAGGCCAATGATTCCAGAATGTCTAGAAATCTGTATGTGTATTTATGTGTAAAATAGTGGTGCATGCGTTCCCTTATGGTACGTTGAACTCTTTCAGCTAAAGATGCCTTATGTATAGAATTGGTAGTGTAGCAGCTGATATTAAACTCTGTCTTCATGTTCTGAAAAGCTCGGCCGATAAATTAATTCCCCATATCTATACAAAAATAGCCAGGAACCCTGTTTTCTTTCAACATCAACGTTTTGGTGATTTAGCAACTGTTTCAGGCGATTTATTTTTCAGAGGAATTAGCCACAGATATCTAGAGAATACATCTATTATGAATAGAATGTAGCGGTAACCATCGTTATACACTGAATATCTTTGCATGTCTGCTAAATCTGCTTGCCAAATAGAGTCAATCGATGCAGCTGTTGTCTTGACCGTTTTATACCTTTTTCTCACCGGCTTATGAAGCGTATAAGCGTTCTGCTCCCGCAAAAACTCTCAACATCTTTTTTCCCTACTCCATCATTGTAAACACTTCTGTACAGTCTATCTACGCCTCCGTAGGAGGCTGGGCTAGAAATGTCATAATAACGTCTTCTTAATATGTTAGCCATTTGCGTATTTTAGAGGCACGTGGGTAGGGTTGACCGTTGTTTAACCTCTTCTTCTCCTCTTCAGTGTTACCGCCGGGGTGATGGCGTTTCAATTGTCACGTGCGTCCATGTTCCAAGTCTTTTAACCTGTTCAGATTTCCTATCATTGTTTTGGGGACATTTATTTGTTGTAGTCTTGCTTTAATATGCTTCCATCCTGATGGTGAGGGCCTATCCCACTTTCTCACCAGATCATGGACGATGTCTACGATATTCGATCCCTGTACCTTTGCTCCTTCCACAATGATCTCACCTGTATCGGTCCATGTATGTTGGGATCCTCATTCAATAGATTATAAAGACTTAAACCTTTATTCCTCAATGTATGTGGGAGGGTGCTTTTTAATACATGCTCGATATGTTGTGTGGCCGACCCTTAATCTTTGGTTGGTCAGCTCTATCGTCGGACACAGGCCTATGTCACCATGTCCATCGTTCCCGTGCTGTGCCTAATAACCACGGGAATCTCTGTCGGATTCTTATAATTTTCGTACTCGTGAAGAAATTTCTGCAGAGCTTCTTGGTATAAGATTCTTTTCTCAGTGTTTTTTCACTGTTTAATAGGGCTAACAATTCGCTTTCCATTCTTTTAAGCCTGCTTTTACGGGGTTCTAGAACCGTGTCTGGATTCTTTGAACTTTGCAGTGAAGCATACACCTCGTGTGGAATCACTACCACTTTCTTCATTATATTAATCTAGTCAGTAAAGGACCCAAAACTGAAAATAAGATGGGGAATGACCCTCCTCTTTGTACAATAATTCGTTTTTTCTTCTACAGTTTGACTTTTACGAGCGAGTGCACGTATTATGTTCTTGTAACGGCGTAGGCGAGCCTTCTGATGGTTTCATTGATACATTGCAATTTATAACGTTAAGACAGATTTCACAGATGCATTTTAAAAAGTCGGAGTCGATATTTTTAGCAAAATCTGCTGCATTGCCCGGGGCAGTCGATGATAGATTTTTATTAATTCATGGTATTTCTTTAGCCTCTTTGTCATTCTGGAATATACACCGTTTCAGGCTCGTTTGGAAATATATTCGTTCTTAGAAGCACCCTAAACGTGTTTCGCGGATGAAGGTCGCAAAGCAAATATCCGTAACGCGCTTGTAGCTTCTTTATAAACTTCCAAAAACTCCTTACGCTGATTCGGGAACATTTGATTGGCTAATACCCAATTTGTGATACATCTCTACGTTGCGCGAATAAGACTAGATATTGTGTATTTAACGACACATCGCGCATGTATCTATTTTTGAAAAATAGATTCTGATTGATGAAGAACACGCTTATGTTAAGATGGTGGGAGAATACTGTAAATGTCTCGGCAAACGTTTTATCCATCTCCAACATGAGATCTTCATTTCCCTTTAACGAATTAACGTCATATACACCTTTGTGGAACAAAATATCTCTTGGTACTCGTTGAACACTGATTGATACGTCGAATAGCACCATATAACTTTATGCACAAATTTTGAGAACATCTCTCCCTTTTCTTTAATGATTTTAAGCATAAACACAGTTTTACCACATCCTGTAGGTCCAGATATAATACATGTGGATGGGCTCGTGAACCTGAATTTTTCTACAGAATCCATTTCTAACACGTCACACTCCTAAGTGGGTCATTTACAAAATATAATAAATATTTAAGTGATGACCTTATATTCTACAGTCTTGTTTTCTCTTCTCCCACAGAACCGTGAATGACGATGAGGTACAGCACCCCATCATCGATATTACAGATGACCCCGACGACAGTGTAGTTGTGATCACAGAATCCATCCCCTGCCGAGTCCACACCAGCGATACCTGTAGCACGCGACAATTCAAAGCGGAGGCATGATGAAGAGCCCTCCACGTCAGGTATAAAGCGTGCCAGGATTGCGCCGGTTGTTAGACCACCAGTAATAGAGCCCCAACCCTCTACGTCTTACGACACAACCCCCACAATAGTACCTTCCTCAAATATACCCCTTATTCCTGTTCAATTCCGGGTACATCCTCCACAGCAGCAGTTTCTCGTTCTGTAGAGGATGGCATAACATTCGAGTTGGTGCGCACCGCTACCCCCACCCCAGCCTTGACTAGAAATCGGTATATAGTCAGGGTTGATCCTAGATCCATGTATAGCAATGGTGTTGAACACGGACTACGGCGCATAGTTGAACGTATTGTAGAGTTTGCCCTTCAGAACCGCGATGAAGTCAGGACGAGGCTGTCCTTCGGATTCGGGTCAGATGACGGAGATGTAGATGATTTTTGGGTAGTAATACCATTCAGACGCTTGGCAGCTGAAGATATAGAGTATATATTAGGCCGTATAATGCAGGCCTCTCAAAGTAGTATAGCCTTCAATATGGACAACTTCACGGTAAATATTGACCGTGTATTCCGTGTTGCGGGTCATAGTGCCACACCTTATACTCTTAACTTCAATTCTCAGGCTATTTTAGACGGCATATAAACGTCGATCGTGGTTGCGGCTTTATAGCAGTAGTCTTAGCTCGTATGTTTACTGTACTAAATACACGGACCCAAAAAATTTGGTTGCCTACGGTAGTGGAGCGTGCCCGTAAACTAGCTGTAGACTGTAAACTTGAGTTTGACTGTAATATGGGTCCTGAAGAGCTGAGAAGGGTAGAACAGGAAATGAATGTTCGTATAGTTGTATTTGGAATGGATGATCGTCGTAGGACTGTGTATGTTTTTAAAAGCTGTGAGAGATCGTACAAGACCCCTACTTATTTTAGGACTGTCAGGGACAACGTATCTCCCCATCCGTAATATAAGGGACCTTTACGCGAGTTATGATAAAAGTCGAAAATATGGACGACATCATGATTTGTGTAAGGGTGTATCGAGTTTGCGGATGATATAGTGAAACATTGTAAAGATTGCCACATGGTATGTGAGCAGTGTAAAAGCTCCAAATGTGAAAGCCGTGTAGTTGAAGCTGAGAAGAGGGATTGTGATGTGTGTAGACGCACATTTTTCAATAATAACTGTTTTGAGCTCCATAAATCAATTGGCACGTGCAGGAAAATGAGAATCTGTGAATGTGGTATGTTTCATATGATGGATAATTGGGGAATTTCAAGCATAAATGTGATGAAATTCACTGTTCTACATGCCATGAGAAATATAAGGCGGTTGGAGTAAAGCATGTATGTTATATGAAAGATGCTAAGCCTAAAAATAGCCCTTGTATAACTGTGTACTACGATATAGAAACATACACGAACGCTGAAACCAAAGAGGTTATTCCACATTTACTTGTAAGCCAGACTATCTGTGATGAGTGTAGGATCGAGTGTGATGAGTGTCACAAATGTGGTAAACGGACAAACGTTTTTAAAACGATGCCCACGATAGCCCTGTGAAACTCTTTGTGTCCTATATTGTCAAGTTAGCGGACAAGTTAAAAAACTGTATATTCTTGCCCATAACGGGAAAATTTGACACACAGTTCCTTTATAAGGAGTTGCTTGAGCACGAGTCATCTGAGATATTTACAGGTGATCCCTTGAAAAGAGGCAACAAACTAATACAGATGCAAATAAGAGGTAATGTACAGTTTAAAGACACTTTATTATTCACACCTTGTAAATTAGCAAAGCTACCCAAGGTGATGGGTAGCCGCTGAAGTTTCAAAAGGATATTTCCCTTACACATTCCTCACTAGCGAAACTTTAAATTACGTAGGACTACCTCCACCCAAACATTACTTTAACTATGAATGTATGAGTACAGATGAACGTGAAGATTTTGACCGCTACTACAACAGTTTTAATGAATCTAATCCTTATAATATAGCTGATGAATGTGAGCGTTATTGCGTGAATGATGTGCGCGTGCTTAGAGTATGTTTCCAGGCCTTTAGAAGGATGTACATCCGTTTCAAATGCGATCCGTTGCAAGTCGCAACCAATCGCCTCATTATGTTTTACGGTGTTCAAGAATAACTTCATGCCTAAAGACACCTTAGCCGTTATTCACAGAAACAATCCCCGCAGTTATGGGCACAAGGCTATTTACTGGCTCATACACCTACAGCAGCAGACAGGTGTATACATAAAGCATGCCCGCAACACGGGGAAGTACCCATTAAGGTTAATGGTCGTGTTTTTTGGGTTGATGGTCTAAGCGAAAACCGTGCCACTGGTGAGAAGACTGTGTACTCCTTTAACGGTTGCTGGTGGCACGGATGCCCCGTCCTGAGTGTGGAATCGTAGGAGATATCCACGGTAGATCTCCTGCCGACAGTCTTGCGTGGACCCGCACCCGCATCAACTTATAGGCTCCCAGTTCACTCACAAAGTCTTGTGGGAGCATGAGTATGATGCACGGATGGAACAGATGGACAGTACCGTGAAGAAATAAAACGATCAAGCGTTCAATGGTGCTGGATCCTCTCAAATGCGGTGATAGCTTGTTCGGAGGGCGTACAAATCCCTTCAAGCTATACTTTCCGCCTACGGAGGGTGAAACTCCATTACTACGACTTCTGTTCTTTATATCCCTACGTGATGAAGAACAATCCGTACCCCGTGGTGCACCTGAGAAACTGGTGGGACCTGACCTGCCCACCATCGAGGTGTTCTCAACAAATTTGAACGGGTACTATTTCGGCCTTTCTTTCGTAGATGTGCTCCCCCGCGATTTATGGATGCCGATCTTACCCGTCGTTATCGATCACAAGCTCATGTTTCCCTGTGCGTGAAGTGCGCAGAGAGAACAATGGGATTAATCATACAACCAACCAGCGTAAGATCAGAGGTGTATATACAAGTCCAGAGCTGGATCTAGCTGTTCGCCATGGCTACAGAATATTGAAGATACATGAGGTGTGGAGGTTTCAGAAGCTACCCAACCTTTTCACGCCATATATAAACGCTTTTTTGAAGGATAAGGTAGAAGCATCAGGGTATCCGCGAGGAGTTGATACCGAAGATGAAAAATCGGCTATATTCAACGTTACCGTGACCGTGAAGGTATACAGCTTGACCGTTCCCAAATTGTAAAGAACCCTGGCAAGCGCTTTAGTGCAAAATTGTGTCTAAACAGTCTTTGGGGAAAATTTGCACAGAATACTGGCAAAGGGAACGTTCATTTGGCACAAAGTTATAGTGAAGTCTGGGATTATGCCAACGCTCCCGATAAAGAGGTCATGGAGATCGTGAATGTAGGTAATACTTACATAATAAGTACAACAATACCGAATTGGCCACAGATACCTCACGGGTTACAAACATACCTGTAGCCAGCTTCACAACAGTCTACGCACGCATCAAATTTTGGGGCCTATTGCATTCTCTTGGGCGGAGGGTTTAGCACGCCAATACAGATAGTCTGATATTCACAGCGAGGGAGGGTGAATACATGCCTCTTATTGGTGAATTCCTCGGACAGTTGACTGATGAGATCAAGGATGAGTATGTAGATATCGCATACGCCGACTCTTTTGTTTCAACAGGGCCAAAACCTTATGGGGTCTGGGTGAGGGTGGGGGAGGATATGAAATATATCGTGAAGGCTAAGGGTATCACGCTTAACCAGGCGAATCGGCGGGTCGTTAACTTTGCTTCGTTGAAGGATCTAGTGTGCTTGGATGATGATGAGGGGGACCAGCTGCCCCAGCTAACTATAGGTACCCACAATTTTCGAACGCAGAAGCTGGGGGGCGTAAAAGAACTTCGGGAGTACAAAGGTGAGCTGTAACACGTATAGGAAACGTTACCAGGTGCCTGGTACCTATGATACCGTACCCTTTTGATACCATAATCTTTGTTATACAGGGTGTCCCGAAAGTCTTGAACCATAGGGCAAAATGATAAAAACGGCAATAAAAAAGCCGAAGAGACTTTTGGGGACTGTTTGTGAAATGAGCGAGGATGGTAGCAGTTGTGTCATCGTCGGTGGATGTCCTCGGAGGTGCACTGCGTGGTTTATCTCCTATTGATCCCGTTTCACTGAAATTTGCTACAAGTTTGCCGACACAGCTGTGTGTTATCGGCGCGCGGTCCAGATGCAATCTGTTAAATTTCTCAGTGACCTCCCTCCGACTCCGCTTTCCTATGAGCAGAATTACCTGGATGTGTTCTTCCTTACTCGAAGACATCATGGGCACTTGCATAAACGGAAAAACATGAATTACTTATTTTACCCTATGGTTCCAGACTTATGGAACACTCTGTATATGTCTATTTTTAACGATATGTTTATTTATCACACGTATTTGTGTGTATATATATATATATATATACACACACTTTGAATATTTCGTTTATTAAATAAATCGTGTTTCATTTAGCGTTTCACTTTCTCCTTTGTGTGTGTGTTTGTGTGTACAGGCGAAACTTCTAAGCTCCGCCCAGCGATTGTACAAGACAGTTCTAAGCTCCACCCCCTGTATGATCGGTCACGTGACTCCTGCTACTACCTTGGTATATCTTTACCCTGCGTGCTCAGTTGACCGCTGCAAGCCCAGGATCTCAGACGTGTATTTTCCCACGTACACGACGACTAGTAATGGCTACCTTTAATATTGCGTATTCGACGTTTATGAAGTGGTATTCGGCAAAGTGTGAAGATAAGGTGACTGAATGGCTCCATATTCCACCCTCCTTTGATACTTTTAAGGCTACATTGAATTGGACGAAGGAATAAGAGGTAAAAATATTCTGGCGAGAGTATTGTCGGATTTCGTGGTACAAGTGATGTATTGAACTACTGTATGTTGTAGGACTAAAATTTCTAAAAGCTCACATACACCGTGAAGTGGGAGAAACAACACATGCAGAAGAGTAGCAACGGATATGGTTAGTGAGTTTTGTTGATGAGTGGTGCGACAAACGGTATTATGTCATGCTGCATCAAACCGAGTACTCGTACCATGCGACTGGGAATGTAAATCTTGCCATCATGGAGAATCTTAAGTATTATTACCACTAAGTTAATATATAGCATAACGAGGTTTGTAGTGAGGTTGTGGCTAAAAGCCTCCGTGAGTTTTTAATAGAATTTAGAGATGAGTTTCGTCTGCTAAGCTAAAGGGAAAAATATGGTCATATGTTTTTCTCAACTATTTCTTTATAAAATGAGCAGCTGTCGTTACGACTTAGAAGATTATTTCAACTGAAGCAATGCAGTGTGAAGAAGAGTTCAAGATTGAAAAGCTCGGGTCGGTAAGAATAAACCCTCGATTGGAAAGGAGTGTGTATAAACTTGAATTTAATAATGATGTGACTAACGATGACCTCTTTGTGTGTGCTTTTGTATGTATTCTTGCCGTGTTTAAAGATAACTTGCCAACCGAATGTAAAGTGGGCACAAAAATAGTATTAAACGATATGAAGGCCATTTACATCGAGTATAGGTATCCCTATAACTTGAACGGTGAAATAATGTTAAATCTTATTTACTGCGTAGTGTAAAGCAATAATGATGTGACTGTAGATTCGATTACGTGCGAGTTTAGTGTTTTAGTTAAGCGCAGTAGAAGATAAAGTGTATGTATTTTGATGTGTATTTATTTTCAATATATTTAATTATTTAATATAATTGTGTGTAAGCCTTAACCTAAGAAGGAGAGACGGGTGTTCGCCTGGCTCCAGCCAGACGCATAATGAGAGTTCTTCCGAGCGCCCGCTGTCTTATATGGTGTAAATCAGCCAGTTGACTTAAGCAGCCAGTCGCCTTAGAATTAGGCTGACCATACGTACCGTTTTGAACGGGACAGTACCGTTTTTTTTATATTTCCTGGCCGTCCCATCGTTTTAATAAAAATGTCAATTTTGTCCCGGTTTATGTACTTACTTTTTCATGAATACAGAATATTACATAACCCCCGTCCCTTTTTTTGCCATCCCAATGTCCCGTTTTTGTCTCAAGGAAATATGGTCAGCCTACTTAGAATGCTTAATCTGGCTTAGAAGGCATAAATGGCTTGTTCAGGTGTACATTATTAGGGTTCAGTTGCCAGATTGCGCTATTTATTTAATTAAAGCATATACTCTTGAGAGTTGGCTTAGAAATCCGCTAGTTGGCATAATCCGCCAGTTGGCTTAATCCGTCATTTCGCTTAACCCACCAGTTGACTTAGAAGACCTAGAAGGCAGGTGTATGTGTATATATTAATTAACTTTTCAGCTGACAGATTGCGCTATTCAGATATTCTTGACAGTTGGCATAGAAATCCGTCAGTCGGTTTAGAAGGCTTAATCTGGCTTAGAAGGCGTAAATGGCTTGTTCACTGTTCAGGTGTACATTATTAGGGTTGAGTTGGCAGATTGCGCTATTTATTTAATTAAAGCATATATTCTTGGCAGTTGGCTTAGAAATCCGCCAGTTGGCATTATCCGCCATTTCGCTTAACCCACCAGTTGACTTAGAAGACCAAGAAGGCAGGTGTATGTGTGTATATATTAATTAACTTTTCAGCTGCCAGATTGCGCTATTCAGATATTCTTGACAGTTGGCATAGAAATCCGTCAGTCGGTTTAGAAGGCTTAATCTGGCTTAGAAAGCGTAAATAGCTTGTTCACTGTTCAGGTGTACATTATTAGGGTTGAGTTGCCAGATTGCGCTATTTATTTAATTAAAGCATATATTCTTGGCAGTTGGCTTAATAATGTACACCTGAACAAGCCATTTATGCCTTCTAAGCCAGATTAAGCCTTCTAAGGCGACTGGCTGCTTAAGCCAACTGGCTGATTTACACCATATAAGACAGCGGGCGCTCGGAAGAACTCTCATTATGCGTCTGGCTGGAGCCAGGCGAAGACTCATCTCTTCTTCTTAGGTTAAGGCTGAGGTTAGGGTTTCCCTTTGGGGGGTGAGGACATCCCACCTTCTCCTTTCTCTCCCTCTCTTAGGTAAAGGTTACCCTTTTGGGGGGAGGTCATCCTCCCTTCTCCCCCCAAATCTCCCTCCCCTTCACTGCAGCTTGGGCGATAACTCCTCCCTCTTGTTGCATAACCCCCTTCCCCCTTTGGTGCATAACCTTTTGCAACATCCCTTCCACCTTTGCAACCTTGATCGACATTTGCAGCATTGCTTTGCACTCTCCCATTTAGCGGTCATTCTACTGGTATCAATTAAAGTTTGAAGAATGTTTATATTTTCTCTGGTGTTCCTCTTCATTATATATACAGGGTGTTATCAAGTTATGTCTCATAAATTAGTATCCATATTCAGGACGCCAAAGTGAACAAAAAAGTTTCGAAAAATATAAATCTGCAATCGCTTCGTTTCCGAGATACATCCAGTTAAAATGAAAGTCATTGAAGTTTATCAAAGTTTATTTACAGCAAGTGCTCAAAATGGTTTCCCTGCATCAGAGTGCATGCTTCAACGCGCCGTTAAAAATTTTGCCGCAAACGTTCGAAAACACCTACATAGTTGCTTATTGTTTCTGAACAGTCTTGAACACGTTGACACAATTCATCGATGTTATTAACTTTTCTTGCATAAACAAGATTTTTTAAATAACCCCACAAGAAAAAGTCAATTGCATTTAATTCCGGAGACCTGAGTGGCCAAGTAACGGGACCATGCCGCTCATGTATGTGCTCTTTTGTAGGGAAATCACTTTCAGCACTTGCTGTAAATAAACTTTGATAAACTTCAATGACTTTCATTTTAACTGGATCGTACTCGATAAAAAAACAATGTATCTCGGAAACGAAGCATTTGCGGATTTATGTTTATAGGAACTTTTTCGTTCACTTTCATGTCCTGAATATGTATTTTAATTTCTGAAACAATTTGATAAAACCCTGTGTATATATATATATATATATATATAATATATATATATATATATATATAATATATATATATATATATATTGTAACAGGGTGCATGTTGTGATTTTTGGATGATCCGTTGGGTGGTTGGTTGTATGGTATGTGATACGTGGCTGAATTTCGTGCGTGCTTGGACTTTTGAATTTTGGTTGCTTGAAAGCGGACAGCTGGTCTTTGTTTCTTCATTAGGTGCATTAGGGTGGATCACTTTTCAATTTTTTAATTAAAACAATTATAGCTCGTCAAAGTTTTTCCCATGATTTGGTTCAGTGGAAGTACACTGACACCATTTTTACCAAAATCGATCAATATTTAGGGGTCGCGCATCGACCTTGAAAATTTCAATTTTGGAAATTTGGCCAAATTGACAATTTTTTACTGAATAAAGATAAATCATCAAATGACCATATTTTCTGAATCCTCTCAGTGAAAGAAATCCTCTCAGATACTTACCAAGTTAAGTTGATAGGACAAGTGGTTTAGAAGTTATACTCACCTTGAGATAGCATTAAAATTTAAAATACCGTATTTGTCCACGTACCTCCATATGCTGTCTGCCATTGTCTGCTTTTTAGGATAAGATAAAACGAATAAGGAAAGATGAAATGTATTTTGTATTAAAACGGTTTACCGATATCACTAAAGGCACTTACTCCGGTGCCCCTAACTAGGTTCAAAAACTGTATCAATCGTGGTTAGAACACAAGTCATCTTAAGGCGTGCGCCATGTACTCTCTCTGCTAACTCCCTTTCCCTCTGCGCTACGTCATCTTGTCAAGTGACGACTTCTTGAAGTCACCGAGTTCTTTCCGGCTCTTTTACACGAGCTGAAGAAGACCCTGCAGCTGTGACTCGTCTTTTGTGACAGTGTTCGCGTAATCTTCTATCAGTTTTATCCCTCTCTCTGCCACGTCGTTGGTAACTTTCAGATGCGAGATGACATTCTTCAGATCACAGTAGTTCTTATCTTGATCCCACTTATTCACCGGCAGAGTGAGCCACGTAGACGCGCACACCTGCAGGCCTGTGAACACGAACCACGATGACTCATCGATCAGGTCCGGAAGGCGCGTCGTGTCATCAACCGAGACGTTGTCATACGTGAAGTCCTCGGGCACAGCGAGGCGGAACAGCTTCTTTGCCATCTCGTGCTTCACAGTGTCTTCCACTTTGTCACTGCAGAGGGCGAAAACGACGGTCTGAGGCCTCAGATACCACAAGTGCCGCCTGATCACTGCCAGTGAAGCCTCTGCAATCTCGCGATCCACAGCCCTGTACTGCAGAAGACGCTGGTACAACACAAGGCCATTCAGCGGGGCATCAGCTGCGACAGGAGCCGCCAGCCAGGCAGATGCGTAGAGGAATGCAGTAAATAGTACCACTCTCTGAAGTTTCTGTACCAGCTCGTCGTCGAACTCCAGCTGACCGCTGAACATCAGGAGCTTCGTGTAGAAGATGATCTGAAACGAATACGCACTGTGATGTATAAATACCGATACCACTCCATATAAGTTTGTTTAATGGTAAATTATTTATCTTATTTGTTTCTGGTAGGGACTTCAAATGGCTGTTTGCAGAAGGCAATACAATATTTAACTTCTAATTCAAAATACCAACCTTGGCCATCCACCTCGCATGATGGTAGGCTCCTGGGCGCATGAAGTGTGTGCCACGACGTGGCTGGGCCCCGAGTACCAGGAGTGTAATCTCCGCCACTTCTCGGTAGTCTTCTCTGACAAGACCAGAAGCGGTGCCGAGGAACTTGACTGCCTCATCTCGGAGCTCCATCAGCCACGTCACCTCCGCCAAATGCTCGATCTCCAGCTCGCGATAAGTCGAGAGGTCGAGCTTGTCCCACCTGAAAGGGGAGTTAAGAAAATATTGCATGAAAACGACTGAAGTTTCCCTTTTCGACTGCTATTAACATCATTAGTAGAAGGACGCTGATATCTCAATTGCTCTGAAGGCAAAAAATCATTGGAGAAAACAAATGCGCCTTAGACTTGAAATTCACCTTCTCCTCAGATACTGGAACAAATGTTCAGTTGGTGCTGTGGTTCTTCCAAACGCGGTGATGACCACTGCCCCCACGATGAGCTCCATAACGTGATGGCGACAGCCCAGCTGGAAGAGCGGTTTACCAAGCATGTTCTCCAGCCGGACCACCGCACCCTGCACCCTCCCCGTATTGGAGGAAGTTGTGTCGAAGCACAGTCCAATCACGTTGTTCTCGCATCCCCAGTCTTTCAGAGCACGAAAGGTCGCCTGGGCCTGGGACAGACCGGTGCCGTCAGCAACAGTCGGAACGGCCAACAACTTTCCTTCTGTGCATTGGGGAGCTCCGGAGATGAGAATCGCCTGGCGGTGCTCCAATGATCCAAGAGAGTCCTGAAACGTATGTCATACATGCCAATCCATTATCGTCCACTGGAATATGTCAATCCACTGTCGTCACTGGAACATGTTAATTCACTGTCGTCCACGGTGAGGGCAAAACTGACCTTGATTACTTTACCATCCCAGTGGACGACAGCATGCCTCGGAGATACGAAGGATTTCTGCACAGCTGTCGACACTTCACAACGATGTGCCACTCTTCCACGGCGAGACGTGTCCTTCAAGATACTGAATTTGTCCAGGTCTGCGGGCGGATCTGCCGAACGTAGGACTGCCGCCACGACACTTGCCACCTATGTGCGAAATTGAAAGGAAATTGACAAGGATGCGTATGGTTTTTATGTGACAAAATAATCACTAAATTTTCCGTCGTTACGTCTATTATATCTTTGTCAAGGAAAGATCATTACTGATATACACACACCTGATTATTGGACATCCGGAAGCGATCAGCCACTTCAATAACAGCCGGTGCATTGAGGATGCGGTGAGGAAGGCTGATTGATACAGTTGATTCTCTCGGCTGTCGGTATGGTGGTTCTAGCTGTGATTCGGAGTTGCTCGATGATCTGTTCCCATAGATTCATCGTCGCTCTCAGCTTCGGTTCCTAATTTCGTTTTTGAGGTGCCTGGCTCATCACGAGATTGTTGCCTTGAGAGTTGCCGTTTTCTCTTGACAACGAACACTTTATCATTCCCACTCATTGTTGCCTGGCGCAGGCCCCGTTGATCCTCATAAAATTTAATATCTTCTTGTTTGTTGTTGTCTGAGAGCAGTCGACTTTTCTGTATCTCTTCAATAGCATCGGGAGCTCCGATGTCCCAGAACTTGTTCAGATTTTCTGAAAACTTCTCCCTGCCTTTTCCCGCGTCACTGTCTCTCATCTTGCTCTTCTGCAGCGAGCGCCACTCTTCCCACAGTAACTCCAGTTTTCTTTCGCAGTTACGCCTCGTGATCGTCTTTATACGTGCCATGTTCCAAAATGCCAGAACATTGGCCACCGTGTCTTTTACGGCGGCCTTCCTGTCAGTAGTTTCCTGCTTTGCATAGGAGAAGTACTGGAGAACTTGATGGGTGGTTGGCAATTTGGCACCACCGATCGAGGAAGCTGGCCGACCAATTAAGAAGACGTCCATGGCTGACCTTAGAGAAGGTGGTGCTGTTGTTGCTGCTTTCTCTTTTCCAGAATAAGTAACTTTCAGAGTCTTCCCACTCCTGGTTGTTAACAGTTTATCCATTGTACTAAAGTCTAGACTTATCAAACAAGAATCAATTGACACAGTTGATCTGTAAAAAGCAAACTGTGATTAGTAAAAATATTGGTCATAGACATAGCGTGTGTGTGTAATTGGGATTTTAGGATGCGCCAGCTACTGATGCTAATGATTACGTCCATAACGGGGGACAAATACGGTATTTTAAATTTTAATGTTATTTCTAGGTGAGTGTAACTTCTAAACCACTTGTCCGATCAACTTGGTAAGTATCTGAGAGGATTTCTTTCACTGAGAGGATTCAGAAAATATGGTCATTTGATGATTTATCTTTATTCAGTAAAAAATTGTCAATTTGGCCAAATTTCCAAAATTGAAATTTTCAAGGTCGATGCGCGACCCCTAAATATTGATCGATTTTGGTAAAAATGGTGTCAGTGTACTTCCACTGAACCAAATCATGGGAAAAACTTTGACCAGCTATAATGTTTTAAAAAAAGTGAAAAGTGATCCACATTAATGTGCACGACTGGGCCTTATAAGCTACTTTATAAGCTAATTTAATTTTAAATTGCATAATTTATTAGTGGTAATATCCGCATAACATCCGCAGCCAGAAGTGCGGATGCGGATGTTAAAAATGATGCGGATGCGTATATCCGGTCCACCATTATATTAATATATATATATATATATATATATATATATATATATATATATATATATATATTTGCTTGTGCTTTGTGGTGAATGGATGTGCTGTGTCTCTTTCTGTATTAACACCCAAATAAGAAGGGAATAAACTACTCGGCGGTTTATTCTGGTCAAACCCGAAAGTGTATAAAGTATCAGTGAATTCGTGCATATAATATATAAAGTGAAATTCATTAAAATTAAGAAAGTGCAATACAGTTTACATAAATTATCACCATTTTTAACGTATATATTTAAAACGAAATACGGTTGGCATTCAAGAAATTTTGAAACAAGGCAGGAAAAAGGTCATAAAACGCAAGGGTCAGAAAATCATCGACCATCGAAAGGAAAGAAATAAAAATAAATAAATAAAGAAAGAATTTGTGTGGGTATTTCTTTTTACGCTAATCAATGAATAGCATGGCCATGGGTCCAAAACAACTGAAAACACTGCGATTCGGTGCGATTTCTGTCAAAGACTGCAAGACTTTATCTGCATGAATTGGGATGATAGGGAAATAACTCCTGTCTCAAATGCGAAACACGTCGTTGGGATCAAATTTCTATGTGACGCATGTACACAGACGGTAAATTCATTCGCGGTATTTAAAGAAATGGAGATAGCAGACTTGAATGTCACAAAAATGAATGAAATAATGGGGACACAAGGGTCCGGAAATGTCCCAACGAAAAACCGGGTGGATGAGAGAGAGGACGAAATAATGAATAACAGCATAATAACGAACAAAAATTTAATAACAAATAACAATATAAACAATATAATACGGAATGAAGATATAGATGAAAGAAAAGAAATAAGTAAAAGTTGCGAGGTAGTCAAATTGTCCAACGAGCGAAATGATAAAACGATAATAACTAAAAACGTAGAAAATAAACAGCCAAAGAAAAATAATGATAATAACAAAATTAAGAACTTTGAAAATAATAAAACAAGAAGCAGAAGCGTAGAAAATATCGTATGAAAATACTATGCGAAAGGGAACTGCAGATATCGGGATGTGCAATGCATATATGCACATCCCACATTATGCAACACGCATTACACAAGTGGATACTGCAAATTTGATGAGAAAGGCAAGTTCCACCATCTTTCGGTCTGCAACACCTATGCAAGATATGGGAGTTGCAAATACGGAAAAAAAATGCTGTTACCACCACCCTCAAAGGAACGCAACGTGTGAACAGGAAAAACGAACATCAAACAAAGGCACCAATTTTTTAGACGCAGTCAACACAATTCAGCTGCTAAATACTATCCAGCAATTCCAAATTCAGCTGACAAATACAGGAATCCGACAGCTGGACAGAAGGCACGCAGAAAGACACTTTATGCGTTATCGGGACAAAAATAAACAGGTAAATTCTCGGAGGACCACAAGGCAACGAAACCGGCAACCCCATTGGAAAACGAATCGGAACCACCTGTATGCGAAAACGATAGCGAAAATAAAAATAATCCTAGCCAACATTCAGAGCCCTAAATCAAATAATTCCCCGGACAAAGTTTTATACCTGAAACGACTCATGCAAGAAGCCGGAGCAGACTTTGCATGCCTCACGGAAACTCATCTAAAGGACTGCCAGGCGAACTGTGAAAATTGAGAGTCCTGTATTGACAAAAAGAAATACAAATTGACAACTATAACATCCTCCGAGCCGACAAAAGAGTGAAACGTAAAGGAGGAAGTGCTATTTGCACAAGCGAAAGGCATATGGCAGAAGTGACTATAAGTAACTCAAACAGCTACGTAGAATGTGCAGCATCAAAAGTTGAAAAATTAAATATGGTACTAATTGTAATGTAGAGACCCCCGAACACGCCAACCTCAAAATTTTAAAATTCCATTATAGAGGTAAGAAAGTGCGTAAAAGATCTACTCTCTCCAACCCCAAATATTTTTCTCTGTGGAGATTTTAATTTCCCATTCATGAAATATAAAAGGATAGGAAAAAATATATGTATACAGCAGGACAAGGGGGGCACACGAGAAGACCAGGAGTATGTAAAAATGCTACTAGCTCTAGCTGATGAATTTGTTAACGCAAAAAATAACAGAAAACACAAAAAAAACCAACTGCCGAGATTTGGTATTCACAAACAACAGCAACCTAATTGATAATGTAGAAATATCCCAACTATGATGTCGGACCACAACATCATTGAAATAATAACTAATATAAAGGCAACAGGAGAAGAAAGAACACGCACAACAGAAAGAAGCAAATTCGAAATTTTTAATTTTCACTCCAAAGCTATAAACTGGGGAGATGTTACATCCAGCATAGAAGTAATTGATTGGAAAACCATTTTCGAGGCCAAGACAACGGAGGAGATGCTAATGAGTTTAGAGAAGACGTTTGAAATTGTGGAAAAACATGTCCCAAAAATACAACAAAGAGGAAAGAGAAGCAGCTTCGAGAGACAAAAGAGGGCATTCTTCCCAAAGAGAAAAAGAGTGAATTCAAAATTCAGTAACTGTAAAGATAACAACATCAGGAAAATATTAAATGATAAACTGCAAAGTATCGATGACGTCATACAGGAACTAATTGAGAAGCATACAGAAAAAGAAAAAGACGACGCTATAGAAGCGATAAAGGCTAACTCAAAGTACTTCTATAATTTCGCAAAAAGAAAGTCGAAAAACAATGCGACTATCGGACCTTTAAAAAACGAGAACAGTGCTTTATCTGATGATCTAACAGAAGTATCTGAAATATTAAGAGCTCAGTACAACTCATTTTTCAGTATTCCTAAAACTGACAAACTGATATGCGATAGAAACGTGTTCTTTGAAGAACAACTCCAAGGAGAAAGTATAACGGACTTCGACTTTACGACTGATGATCTTACACAAGCAGTAGGGAAACTAAAAACACACTCAGCAGTACGACCGGACAAATGGAATGTCACACTGATCAAAAACTGCAAGAATGCAATCGCTGAGCCCCTATATTGCATATGGAGACGATCACTAGACGCGGGAGAAATACCTGACATCCTGAAGAGCGCGAACATAGTCCCAATATATAAAGGAGGAGAGCGATCCGAGGCCAAAAATTATAGGCCAGTGTCGCTTACATCTCATCTCAATAAAATATTTGAAAAAATAGTTAGACAGAAAATCTATAACTTTTTAGAAACTCGGAAAAAATTAAATGATAACCAACATGGGTTTCTGTCATGCAGATCATGCCTATTACAACTAATGGAACACTACAACAACATTATTGATGCACTTGAAAGTAATGAAAACTATGATGTAATCTACACAGACTTTGTCAAAGCGTTCGACAAGTGTGAACATGGAATCATAATACATAAACTGAAATATATGGGAATAACAGGAAAAGTAGGGAAATGGATATATAATTTCCTTAGTCAGCGGCGGCAAGTCGTTATAGTACAAAGAGTATCGTCATCAGAATCAGAGGTCCTCAGCTCAGTACCACAAGGAACAGTATTAGCTCCACTACTCTTCATAATCATGCTGACATAGATGAGGACGTTACCAGAGAGAGCACAGTAATGTCATTTCCGGATGACACAAAGATCAGTAGACAAATAAGAAACCCTGAAGATATAGGATCTCTTCAAACCAACATGAACAGAATCTACAAGTGGACGGAAGGCAACACTATGAAGTTTACCAGAAATTTCAGCTGTTACGGTATGGAAAAAGAGAAGAGCTGAAATCCAGGGAATATTATACCCCAAATGGACAGGAAATTCAGGGAAATTCTAACGCAAAAGATTTAGGGGTTGTAGTGACTGATGATGCGAAATTTGAAACACAAAATAAGATAGCAGTAAACAGAGCAAAGAGAATAACGGGGTCAGATATTGAGAACCTTTGAACGAAGAGATAGGAATGTAATGATTCCTCTACTGAAAACACTGATCATACCCAAATTGGAATACTGCTCGGTCCTAACATGCCCATATAAAAAAGAAGACATTAGACAGCTAGAAGGGATTCAGAGAAGCTTCACAGCCAAGATCAGTGGGTGCAAAGTATTAAATTACTGGGAAAGGTTACGCGAACTAGACCTACAGTATATTCATTGGAAAGAAGAGAGAGATACACCATTATTTACACTTAGAAAATAATGGAGAAACTAGTCCCTAATGTTACTCTGAACCCTGTAACTCCCCAAACAATGATGAAAAGTAGAAAAGGAAGACTGTGTCGTGTCCCCAAATTAAGGGCTAGACAGAGAACATCCTTAACCCTGAAAGAAAATAGTTTTGTTGTAAGAGGACCAAAACTGTTTAATCAGCTGCCCAAAGACCTAAGAAACACGAAGAGAGTTGCAGTGGACATCCTCAAAAGAAGATTAGACGCCTGGCTCAGAACAATCCCCGATGAGCAGGGCGTACCAGGCTATGTGAGGTGGAGAGCACAAGAAACGAACTCACTTCTTAACCAGGCCAACTCGAGAGGAAATGAGGAATCATCGCATGAAACCTTTGTAAGGTATATATATATATATATATATATATATATATATATATATATATATATATATATATATATATATATACACAGTATATTAGGGTGGCCTAAAATCACAAAGTTTTAAAAAGTACCATTCTTAACCGAAATTTATGTGACGGACTGTGAGAAAATAATGCAGACAGAAACTGAACTATATCAAACACTATTTAAATGGTGTTCGTCGACATTGAAGTTTCAAGGATATCGTGAAAAAATACTGTTTTGCTGAAAAAAATGCGGAAACGATGAATACATCAATAATTTTGATATCCCTAAAAGATACTAGAATTGGTAATGTGATGGACCATTTTTATTCTCATTACCTGCGAGTTAGGCGATGATTGGTAAAGAAATGGAAAGCTCCACCAGAGACCAACCCCTGATCCCATCTTGCAAGATCGGTGAAACTTATTACTCTCTCGAACAAGCTTTCCATTTCTTTTATTTTTTATTTCAGCAAAAATTTATTTTGCCTTTATTAACCATAACAATTAATTATTGGTACATATTATTAAATAATTTTTCCTAAAAACATAACTAGATTTTACTAAAATCCCATTTCTAAAGAAAATACCTAACAAAAAATGAAACATAATTATAGAATGCTTTCAAAAAAGTAACTAAAAAAGAATGAACACTAAATTGCGATCACATTATAAACTCCTTATCATTTCTTCAGGGTACAGTATGGAGGTGATTTGAAGACCTTTCTGCGTTGCCTCAACAATGCTTCTCCCCTCTCTTCCTCCACACTGCTGTAAAATTTCCCTCTTGTTTCTGGATGGACTCACTGGCGGATTTAGCTCGGCGAGTTTGGTCGCTTTTGGGGGCGGGACAAATGGCCAAATTGGTCCCCAAATGTCAATTTTATATAGGAAAAATAAGAATTTTGACCGGTTTTGTGGGCATAGCTGGATTGGCTCCCCTCCTGGATCCGCTAGTGTCTGTATTCATACGAGTGAATGTACGCTGCATATGCAATGCAATACTTGATGAGTGATTTTTGAGAGTAGTGGCAAGATACCCAACTAATTTTGTAAAATTACTTTCTTAGTTAAACTTCAGCATCGATGAGCAACCTTTAAAAATCATTAAAATGCGCTGATGTCTTTTTATATACTTCTACCACACCCGCTCAAATAAAGAAATGTTAAGAGTGAGCAATTTATCAAAATGAGAAAATTAGGTATTTTTTTGGGCCACCCTATAATATATATATATATATATATATATATATATATATATATATATATATATAACATGATTAAATGGCCGATCAGACGCGAAATACAATTGCTATTTTTCCTCTTTATGATATCACATTCCTTTCATTTTAAACTCAAGATGTAGTGGAAGAGTAACAAAAGTTGCCCATTCTTAATACCCTTTCATGGTTGATTTACGTTTACTTTTCATGCCAAAAAAAAATTATCTTTTATATACAGGGTGGTTCATAAGTCCGTATCTATTTTGCTGAAATAATTGTATTTCAGGATAAAAATGTAGTAAAATAATTAGATGTATATTTATTTATGAAGCTTAGGTCTAAGGTTATTTTAGCAACTGCCGGGACAATACGGGTTCAAAGATCCTCCAGGTCTGTAACTTTTGTTTTATAAACCTCAGACTTTATAAAGCCCCTCGCAAACAAGTCCAATGGTGTTAAATCCGGAGATCGTGCTGCCCAGGGACTCTCTTCACCACATCCAGTCCACCGATTTGGTAAGAGCTTATCAAGGTATGCCCGAACGATGTTTGCATAGTGACATGGAGCTCCATCTTGTTGAAAGACAACAGTGTCGAGAATGCCATCTGAACGAAGCTGAGGTTTGAGAAACTGCTGAAGCATGTCAAGATAAATTGGCTCTGTTACCGTAGCGTCTGCAAAGAAAAAAGGTCCGTAAATCTTCGATCTTGTCACACTCAAACAGACATTAACTTTGGGAGAATCAATCTCCCATTCGTAGAACTCGGTTGGTTTTTCACTAGTCCAGATACGGCAATTATGTCGATTAACCTTTCAGCATGTGTGGAATGTCGCCTCATCACTGAAGAGAATGTGGTTTATACCTTTCAACCTTTCAAATGTTATGTGCGATTATTCCTCATTTCACGAAGGTCAAGCTTGTCGCCCCTTCTCTCGAGTTGGCCTGGTGAAGCAGAGAGTTGGTTTCTTGTACTCTCCACCTCACATAACCAAGTACGCCCACTCATCGGAGATTGTTCTGAGCTAGGCCTCTAATCTTCCTTTGAAGATGTCTACAACAAAACTATTTTCCTTCAGGGTTAAGGATGTTCCCTGTCTAGCCTTGAATTTGGAAACACGACACAGTCTTCCTTTTCTACTTTCCACTGTTGTTTTGGGGGTAATAGGGTTCAGAGTAAGATTAGCGGCTAGTTTCTCCATTACTTTCCAAGTGTAAATAATGGTGTATCTCTCTCTTCTTCTTTCCAGTGAATATAGGTTTAATTCACGTAACCTTTCCCAGTAATTTAGTTCTTTGCACCCATTGATCTTGGCCGTGAAGCTTCTCTGAATCCCTTCTAGGTGACTAATGTCTTCTTTTTTATATGGGCATGTTAGGACCGAGCAGTATTCTAAATTGGGTATAATTAGTGTTTTCAATAGAGGAATCATTATTTTCCTGTCCCTTCGTTTAAAGGTTCTCAGTATCTGGCCAGTTATTCTCTTTGCTCTGTTTACTGCTATCTTATTTTGTGTTTCAAATTTCGCATCATCAGTCATTACAGCTCCTAACTCTTTTACTTTAGAATTTCTCTGAATTTCCTCTCCATTTGGTGTATAGTATTCCATGGATTTTAGGTCCTCCCTTTTCCATACCGTAACAGTTGAAATTTCTCAGTGCTAAACTTCATACTGTTCATACTGTCTATGCACCCCGTTCATAGAAGAAGAAGAGAGCCAAAATCAAGTTTGTTTTCGAGATGCCTAGACACTGCACTTGAAAGAATGGAGTGTAAAAGATGGATTCAGGAAGATTGTGCCACAGTTGACCGGTTGAGTAGAAAAAAGATTGAAAATACCGATTAACCCTTGCGTTGGAGAGTTGGATAGAAAAGGGGTGAGAATGTGTCAAAGATCTGGTACCGCAAGCTCTCCTTGAAGGAGGAGGCATGCAGTTAGTCCCGTTATAATGGCGATAGTAAAGAGAGAGTGAGGCAACATTGCGGCGAAGAAAGAGGATTGAATACAGTCAGCAAGAGGAAGGGAAGTGATGAGACGAAAAGCTTTTGATTCAACCGGGTGAAGTAGAGCTGTTTGGGTTGAGCCACCCCACAAATGAGAAACGTATTCTATACAGGGGCGGACAAGGTCCCTGTACCGAGACAGCAACGGCCATTTTAGTATGTCTATATATATATATATATATATATATATATATATATTATATATACTGGCCTGCTGACTGTAGGCCCTGAAATTAATGTAATTAGATAATTAAAGAATTGTTTGCTTGTTTCAGGGGTCACTAAAATAATTGTCAAAAATAAAGGAGATTAATAGACTTCTCGCCTTTTCCTTTAATTAATAAATAACGTAAATAAAAGATTACAGTGAATACCAAAAATGCATCGATTGATAAAAATACAGTAATTATACAAAATGCTTTGAAATGATAGTTACAGAAGTGACAGGCTATGACTTAATCATCAGCATGCTAATATTATGACAAATGCAATAGGAGTTATATTAACTTGCACAGTAGTAAAAGTTATCATTGATGATGTCAAGAGAGACAGGTTCTGTGGTGCTCACTTAAAGAAAACGGAGTTACAAAGTTAGGTGTATTGAAAACTTAAGAGAGCTCGCCTACAAAATGAACGGTCACTGAATGTAAATAGGCAAAGTAAGCGAGTGAAGGTTTACACACAATAACACAATCACCACGTATATAGTAGGTGCAGAGAGCTTCATATATCAGTTGAATAAAGCTGCAATAAAGCACTGTATTAAATTCTACAAATGCAAATACAATAAGCGCCGCACTGATTTCAATCTGTTCGTAAATTAGGCTGTAAAGCGCGAGAGTCTGTACGATATTATCAGACCGCAGTAGGCTAAGTCAAGTAGGCCTAGGCCAAAGATAATAAACACTGTAGGTGGGCGAGAACCTAAGGTAGAGATGTTCTCCGAAAGATGCCTGAAGACAGACTAATTTGGAAATTTAACGGTAAAATTCTTGAGGCACAAAAAGCCGTTAAAACTTGATTAGAACTCTAACGATGTTCTTCGCGAAGAGTAAATTCTTGTCCAGCATGAATGATAAAACTTTGGAGTCAGGTGTTAAAAAAAAAACTTCAACGGCGTCTAAGAGCTGGTGTACATCTTGTACTGTAAACCTCTTACGGACTGTCTTCAATCCCTCCCTCTTCGCCGCAATATTGCCTCTCTCTCTCTTTACTATCGCTATTATAACGGACACTGCTCTTCTAAACTCCAACTGCATGTCTTTTTAAGGAGAGCACGCAGTACCAGACTTTCGACACAGTCTCATTCCTTTTCTGTCCATCTCTCTAACGCAAGGGTTAATCGGTATTTTCAATCTTTCATCTATTCAACCGGTCAATTCTGGGACAATCTTCCCCAATCCACCTTTACCCCTGTCTATGACCTCCAATTTTTCAAACGCAGTGTGTCCAGGCTCGTGTCGTGTTCCCGCCAGGAAAATATCTTCATGCTGACGTTGCTGAATTCTCACGTATGTAAGTACTCTAAGATAAACTCTAGGCGTTCCCTAACAATGTAGAAATTTGTACGAAGAATCGAAATTATTTAATTCCTGTGTCTTCCTCCTGATGGATTCTGCATGAAGGCTTTATATATCTTATGTGTTTACATTTCATCAGTTTGTAAAACATATGCTTAAAAAATAATGATTCCACTATTTCTCTAAATGTGGTAAATGGATGTATTGTTTCTTTCTTACGTTTGTGATAAATGGTGTATAGAGGGGGGCGAGGGTGTTGTTGGGTTGGTAGCCTTGCTATAGTGCTAACTGCATTTTCCCCGTAATGTCGAAGGTTTAAAGAAATATTATTTTGAGATACTATCCGTATGAACTCGAAATAAAGGGACTAATATAAACATATATATATATATATATATATATATATATACACACACATATATATACAGGTGGCGTAAAAGTCGATGAATCGACACAGAATTTAAATACTGTACCGATTAATAGATTTATTGTACCTGGTATTCCATACATTAAAACCAAGCTCACCCTCTTGTCCATTGTTAATTTCGCAGCCATCCCTACCTAAAAGAATAAAAATATATAAAATCAACACTGAAAATTTCTCTGATGCGCGACTTTCGTGCCACCATGTGTGTGTATATATATATATATATATATATATATATATATATATATATATATATATATATATATATGTTATATTAGTCCCTTTATTTCGAGTTCATACGGAACTCATTATTTCATTTTGAACAGAATAACGCCCTATACTGTAGTATAAAATTCAAATTCAAGTTCATATAGAACGTATTTTAAATTCATATAATTAACATTTTTGTGCCTAAATACGTTTTTAGACGAAAAGAGAAGTTAACTTTCCCGGATATGCCTCATTTAAAATCTAAAATAAGTGCCTCTATATGGCAGGCCAAAAGGATTAAAAATCATTTAATAATTATATATTTTTTCGTACTCCCGTTCAAATTAAGATTCACACGCGAGTTGACGCAAAGGCACCTCTCGTTGGTGAATCCTTTCTACGAAACGGAAGTCACGCGGTAATAATGTCACCACCTCATGCGAATGATGTTGAGGACTTCCGTTTTTTCGAATATAAAAGAAGGGGCTCAGCACCCTTAATTCAGATTTTTGCGCGCGAAGGTCAGACGCAAATCTCCGGGTCGGGACAGCGGAGGGCCCGATCCGTATAGAGAGATTAATTAAGATTTTTGCGCGCGGAGGTGAGGCGCCAATCTCCGGATTGGGGCTGGAAGCCCAATCCGTTATAATCTCCCTTCAGGACAAGCAAACAGACTACATTCGATTAAGCAACTCAGATTAAGCCTCGCGGTAAGAGAGGCAGGAATTGCTTGTAAGACGTCTTCGAAAAAATCTGACTAATTCCAATAATAACTCTTATTTGAAGTCGAACAAGAAACGACTTCACTTCCACTTAATTTTATTTCGAATATTAAGGCAATCTGATTCAAGCACATTAAACGAAAAACTTTGCCAGACATTTTCTTGTCCTCCCGAACCCGTATAATCGCACTCAGCCTCGAGTGCCTGGAGAGAGTAACACATCGCGACGACTTCTTCAGGTCTACTTTGCCGGGAGTCTTTTTTCTGTTACACGGGAAGGAACTCAAAAGAAAAGAAGTGGTGTAACATACTGTATATATATATATATATATATATATATATATATATATACAGGGCTATTGAAATTGATTCATCCGATTTCAACTGAGAATACTTCCTTACCTATCAACCGTGCATCAACTGGGCATACACCACATGAAAGAGGAAATCTCCGAGTTTACAAGATCACCGCGACGGGGCTCTAAAGTCACGCCGTGGCCTAGCCTAGCAACAAACAGTCAGTGTGAAAATGGCGTCCGTTGGATTGGTCGCAGTGGGCCCGATGACTTGGTGCTCCACAGCTGGCCCCCTAGGTCGCCGGATCTTACACCGTGCGACTTCTTCCTTTAGGGGTACGTTAAGGATACTGTGTACGTGCCACCGTTGCCCACATCTTTGGATGAGCTCCGAACTCGAATTGTTACTGCCGTAGAGTCAGTGACAACGGACATGCTGGAGCGAGTATGGGAGGAATTCGACTATCGTGTCGACGTTGCTCGTGTAACTAGGGGAAGTCACATAGAGCATTTATGAGGTGAGAGACAAAATTTGGACAGTTTTTCTTTTGGTTGATGTATCACAAATCACTCTGTATTTGTAACATTAAAAAATATTCTCATTTGAAATCAGGTGAATCATTTTGAATAGCCCTGTATATATATATATATATATATATATATATATACACAGTGTATATATATATATATGTATATATATATATATACAGGGCGTCCCAAAAAATGTATACACACTTTAACAGCTGATAGCTCAATTGATGTTTCTTTCTTTCCAAGTTAAACCCATTAGAATTAATAATGGCAGTCAGACTAAGCTTTGAACAAAGGAAATTCATTCTAAAATGCTACTGGAAGTGTGAAAACGCGGTTGAAGTGCAAAGACAGTTTAGGAGGGAGTTTCAAACAGATCCACCAACGCGACTTACCATCACTCGAATTAGAGATAAGTTTGAAGCCGATGGAACTGTTCAGAATGTCCACAAGAAGCGTTCCGGAAGACCACGGACATCGACAAGCCCCACAAAGCAAGAAAGAGTACTGGAAACGTATCACCAAAGTCCAAGAAAAATCTGTGCGGCAAGCGAGTCGTGAGGTAGGAATTTCAGAATCGTCTGTCCAACGCATTTTCAAGCGCTGTCAATGGAAAAGTTACATTCCAAGATTAGTCCATGCTATTAATGAAGATGATCCGGACCGAAGAGTGGAGTATTGCGAGTGGTACTTGGCACGATGTGGATGTGGATTGGACGAAGGGGTTTCGTAGAATACCCTCCGCGTTCACCAGACCTCACACCACTAGACTTTTTTTTATGGGGATACTTAAAAGACAAAGTCTACGCTATAAACCTCCAACAGTCGCTGAATTGAGAGCAGCCATTGAACGAGAATGCACACAAATACCAAACGAAATGTTTCGTGATGTTTGCGATTCCATTGCTTCGCGTTATCAGCAGTGCCTGGACCAGAACGGACGTCAGTTTGAAAACAGGCGTTGACAAAACAATTAAATAATGTCTGTAGATTCTATTACATTTTGAAAATGAAATGTATTTTAATAAACACTGCCTTTATAATTATTTAAAGTGTGTATACATTTTTTTGGGACGCCCTGTATTATACTGTATATAAAATGTTGAATGAGAAAATTTGGTGACACGAAAAAGAAAACTGTTTAAAAAGTACGTTGATCCAATTAAATAAAAAAGTAAAGTATAAACATTTTTGATCTAATGAAATCCAGTGAAGCATACTTAAAAGGGAAACGTCTTCAAGGCGACAAAGATTCAATGATATGATGGGAAGAATATGAATCTCTATACAAGGAATGAGCACATATGGCAAGAAAGTTTTTGGGAGCTCCCGCTACAAGTGTTACAAGCAAACGAATGTTCAGTGGACTAAAAATTATTTATGATCCACTGAGAAATCGCTTAACAGGCGATAAAGCCGAGAAATGTTTTTCAAAAGAACAATTTACCAATCGTAAACTACGACTGGTAAATTGTATGTAAGAATGTAAAATACAATACTGTATGTAAGAATGTGTTGATTTACTCTAAGAATTAAATTTTAAAGGGTTTGAAAAGAGTACTTTTTTTGTTAAATTTTATAGCTCTTGAAAAAAATAAAAATTTTATTTTTCAGTTTAATCATATCAAATAAACATTTATCGGATTCCAAAAACTATAAATTACTAGTAAATTAACAAAAAATTAATTCTGTTCATTTCATTCCGATTTTATAGTATTTAAAATAAAATCATAAATTAGGGCGGCTCAAGATTTGGTAAAGATTCGTTAGTGCATATGGACAGAACTCTATATTGATTTTTATACAGGGAGATAGAGCAAAAAAAATAAGAATACTTTACTCTATAGCGTTTTTCTCACAAATTGATATTTTTCGAGTTATTTGCTTTTTCAAATTTACTTAAATCCTTCCAAACTGTAATTTCTTAAGTAAATTTGAAAAGGCAAATAACTCGAAAAATATCAATGTGCGAGGAAAACGCAATAGAGTAAAGTATTATTATTTTTGGAGCAATCCAAGAATAAGCACCCCAGTTAGACCCCAATCCAAGAAAAAGCACCCCAGTTAGACACCGATCCAAGAAACAGCACCCTAGTTCGACCTCAATCCAAATTAAAGGATTTTAACATCAACATTCCTCGAAAATTTTGTCCAGGTCATTGTTTGATCGCACTTAGCACACAGCATAATTTTTTCAATAAGATTTTTTTCCCTTACACCAATTTATTACTGGCAATGGATCTTCAACCAATAATTGTAACACTTCAGTTTGAAAAGTTAATGCTGTCATCTTGCCCTCAAACTTGATTTGGGGTGCTTATTTTTGGATTGCTCATACATATATATATCGAAACCTACGGTAAAATTATTGAATGCCCGGTTAGGTTAATTGAATGCCAGGTTAGGTCAACTGTACACCCTTCACGATTAGTTAGGTTAAATAGTGATATTTTCGTTAAAACTAACGAAAATATCAGACTTAACCTAACCAATCATCAAGGGCGTACAATTAACCTAACCCGACTTTCAATTAACCACTTTAGAGCAATTAACTCCCTTTTAACTCCATTTTAGAGCAATCCAAGAATAAGCACCGTCGTTCGGCCCCAATCCAAGAAAAAGCACCCTAAATTGATTTGGGGTGCTTATTCTTGGATTGTGCCTTATTTTTTTTTGCGCTATCTCCTTGTATAAAAATCAATATAGAGTTCTGTCCATGTGCACTAACGAATCTTTACCCAAGATTATTTCTGAGTCTTGTAAAAACCCTTTCCTGAAGTAAAAAATTTTGAGACTACCTATATTAAAACATTCTGTCATTCACGAGCGACTCGCAATCTCGCTTGAAATTATGTATTCTTCTCCTCAATCGATAACTTAACTTTGAAAATTATTTAAATTTTGATTCGCTACTTCGTACAATTTAAGTAATTTTTCTTTCGGGGGAGTTTGTTTCATACCCTCAATTATAAATAAAGATGAACTTCGGCCGTTGCTACTTCAACGTCGGCCGTTGAATGACCCCGTGAAAAGAGAATTACTCGAACTGAGGAGTGAAATTTATATTTTATGAAATGCAAGATAGACCTACCATTGGTTCAATAATTTCTTAAAACAGAAAGAAAAAAAGAGAGAATCAGTGACGTCATCACGGCAAATTCTGCCAAATTATGAGTAAAATTGCAATGTTCCAATTTGTGATTTGGTGTCGTTTGGTTTAATCTTGGGGTGCTTGAAATTGTTAATAAAACTATTAGGTCCGAAGGCGTGGCGGTATTACTAACTGCTTAACACCGCGGAAGCTGTTCTCAAGGGTCCACTGTCGCACTAAATGTTTTAACCTCAAACAAAGTAGGGCACTTGTGGATAAGAGGTTTTCCATGTAGGCTGTATAATAGGTCCAACTCAGGAATAAAAAGAGTAACTAGAACTGCTGTACCATTCGCTACCCAACCTAGTTAGTCAGTAGTTCTCGTACTACAAATCCAAACTAGTCTTCACAGGGTGGTGCAGAAAGGTTGAACCAAACACATTACTTAATCTTTTATAGAATTTCATTTAATAATGGCTCTTCATAAGCAGCACTTACTACTTTACTATGGAATGAAACGTGTTTATTGTAAACTGTAGGTATTTCACTTACTTCCCTCAATTGCTACTCATTTGTAAAAAAAGCAGTTGGTCATATTAAAAATAAATCATGCATTTGAAATTAAAGAAACTGTTGATTATTTCTTAAGAACATTATGGTACTTTAAATAATAGAAATAATCTTAATAAACTGTGTATCATTCTCAATGTTCATATGATCAGTATTAAATTCAAGAACAAAATAAACTTGCTTCATTTTTATATAATAATACCTTAATATATATATATATATATACACCGGGTGGGCCAAAGTAGTATGGCCGCAAAAGGAGAGAGTGCAGAGCAATTGCAATGTTGATCAAATGAGTGCCACCCGCCCCACCCCATTGTTGCAAGGTGCCAACACCCCAGGGTGCAAAGAAAAAGGTGGAGTCTCCCCAGCAAACTGGAAGGTGTCTACCTAACCTCTTTGGGGGAGAAGCTAGGCCGCCCTCACCCCCAAAGGGGTATACCTAACCTGAGAGAGAGAGAGAGAGAGAGAGGAGAGAGAGAGAGAGTTACAAGGAGTTACAAGGAGTTACAAGGAAAAGAAGTACCTCAAAAGGCCTTGCGGCCTATACCGAGGAGGTACCAATGGCAACGGGTGCCAGGGAAAATTTTGTAAAAGTTTATTTTTCTTTCAACTATCCTAGCAGTAGTAGAAAAATGGATAGAAAAGTAGAAGGCTCTCTCCCCACCCTCCGCTCCCTCCCTGCCAGAGGCAGGTACGGAAAAAGGTTGAAGAAAATACCTTGACCCTGGAAAAGTAGCCAATGAAATTTTACAGGAAAGTGGAGAATATATAAATAGCTCTATATTTAGCTTGCTCACAGAGACACCGTGCAAGCGATCTCCTGCAGAGTTTTCTTATGTTTTAGTCTTAAACTATGAGAGTATTCAGTACTTTGTCTAGCCTATTTTTAAACACATTTACCCCATCTCTCCTACGCTATCCCTGGAGCTAACAAAGTTCGCCCGCCGGAGATCGAGCTTACTGCCTCTCGAGTTACTACGCTTCACCCGAGGGACGCGC
Organism: Bathynomus jamesi; assembly: GCA_023014485.1. Taxonomy (NCBI): domain Eukaryota; kingdom Metazoa; phylum Arthropoda; class Malacostraca; order Isopoda; family Cirolanidae; genus Bathynomus; species Bathynomus jamesi. The sequence goes on from JAJOZX010002202.1 coordinate 568,712, forward strand.
ACACAGAACCTAATAAGACCGTGATCACTCCCGCCCAATGATTCGTCAACGGTGAGGCCAGTGACGAGGTTGTCTTCGGTCGTGAATACTAAGTCTAGAACGCTTTCGCCTCGTGTAGGCTCGTTGACCCACTGAGTGAGGAAGTTCTCATCAGCAAAGTCAACTAGCCTCCCTTCAGCATCGGCAGTCCTGTTTTCCCACTTTATGCTGCGACAGTTGAAGTCTCCTAAAACTACACACACCCTATCCCCTAGCAGGCTACTGAGTTCGGTGTACAGGGCTGTATCCTCCTCGAGGAGGAGATGCGGAGGTCTGTACACCAAGATTAACCTATAGTTCGTCCCTCCCACGTTCAGATCGACGCCAAGCAGCTCCCGTTCCGACCGGAGCTGGCAGTCAACCGGACTCAACGTGTCTCTGACGTATATTAGTACCCCACCCCCTCCCCACGGGTGCGGTCTTTGCGAAACATTCTATACCTGGGAATTTCGAACTCCCCAACGTAGTCCCTACGATCAGTATGAATCCAGGACTCGGTGATAGCAACGATATCCTGGTATTCTGATGCTAAGAGCGCCCGGAGCTCGCCAAACTTGTTCCTGATCGACCTAGCATTAAAAAGCATTGCACGGAGGGAGCCTCCCCTATTCTGACCGCCCGCTAGCACGACCCGTTTCCCGAACAGTCAGGGCTGTCGGGAGTTGAAGAGCCCCTCACTAACAAGGGGACAATCTCCGCAGGAGCCTGAGCCCCCTCCAACGTTGAAGGAGAGTCACTACCTGCTGTTGGAGGGGGACTAACTACTGGGGGAGGGGGACTAACTACTGGGGGAGGGGGACTTACTACAGGGGGAGGGGGACTACCTGCTGTGGAAGGGGACTACCTGCTGTTGGAGGGGGACTACCTGCTGTTGGAGGGTGACTAACTGCTGGGGGAGGGGGACTAACTGCTGGGGGAGGGGGACTAACTGCTGGGGGAGGGGACTAACTGCTGGGGGAGGGGGACTAATTGCTGGGGGAGGGGGACTAACTGCTGGGGGAGTAGGTTTAACTGTTTGGGGCAGGATCAATTGCTGGTTTGGGGGGTCCTAGTTTAAAAAGATTATACAAATTAATGTTCAGTAAATCATCATACTTCTTTTTCCCCTTCTGGTTAAAATGTATCCCGTCCGAACCAAAGTATTCCCCATTTCCGTAGAATGTAGGCCAAAAATCGACAAACTTTAGGCCTTTTTCCTCACACATGCGTTTAACTCTTTTATTTATGCTATTGGCTTTACTTAGAGTATAATCACTAGCACGCATTCGGGGGAGAATTCCTACGACCATACCCATGTCTGCCCTATCCCTAACCTTGTCAGTTAGGTTCTTAAATTCTTTTATAATGGGCTCTGTCTGCCCTCCTGTCCCTCCCAGAAAAACGTCATTGCCACCAACATGGACAATGATAGGGCAACTCTTATTCTTGATATTAATTTTGCCTAATTCCCTATTAATTATCTGGCTTGTGGCACCCGGAAAACATCGGAGTTTTCTCTTGGTCGCCCGTCTTGCTCCGAAAAAGTCCCCTTGATTCCTTAGCATAGAATCCCCAATTAAAAAGGATTCATCCTCCTCATCAGCAAGTAAGTGAAACTTATTTTTGATGGTAATTGGTTCCAAATCCTTATGTTTTGGTTTTGGTTTGGAGGGTCTTTTATTTTTGACCAATTTGAATTCTTGTTCCTCAGTTCTATTTTCCGGAATAGTCACAGTGTTTTCCAAGCGTGCCACGCTTTGTTCTAGATGCTTAATCTTACAGTTTAAATCTGCTGGTGTGTTTTTAGTTTGATCTTGTCCACTGGGTTGGATTTCCAGTGCGACGACCCTAGCTTCAAGCTTTTTTACTAATTCCTTTAGCTCTTTAACTTCCTTTTCGTGGTTGTCTCTAAGTTTACAAAACAAACATACACTAAGGGATGTGATATCGCTGATACTACCTTCAGGGAAGTCAACGCACCAATGATTAACTTTACATTTAAAGCATTCTGCTTTCAATTTAGCTGGCCCTGCCATATTTTCTCCCTCTTTTTTTTTTTCTGAATACTCTGAATAAGATAAAGCGTTCTAGCAATGAAAATTATCAAAAGCTTTCTGACCAGTATATAAAAAAGGGGGGGAGGAATTCATCCCGCGCGTAGACGCATCCACCTACTTGCAAGTGACGTTCATCCCTTCCAGAAGACTACACCTCTCTTTGCTGCCGCACCGACCAAAGGTCTCCCCAGGGCCGGACAATCCCAAACGTGTCGCAGCTACCAACTGACAAACACTCGCGACGCAGGCATCACGGATTTTCCGCCAGGAGCGACAGCGAGATGCAGCCCCTTACTAAGTCTTACTAGTCACTCACAAGTTGCCAAACTCTTAGAATCCAGTGTTCAAGGGATATCCCACCAGACCCAGTGTCTAAGCCCGAGACTTTACGCTGGCCTGGCAGCCAGCTGGGCAGTAAAGCTCTCTCACCTCAGAGCAGTATAGCCAAGCACCATCAATTGGTCACCAAAGAACGGTCGCAGGGGGCTGGTCAGGCCATTACGCGTTAGGAATGGGCTTAACGGGGCACTAGCCACACTCCATTCATCGCGCCCCTACGCCTGGGACCCCTCCATCCCAGTCTCTCACAACCTACGAGCGTTAAATGGTGTTATTTATAGAGGTTCCAAAGCCTCTCTTCCCACGCATGAGGTAGCAGTAGAGAGAGAGAGAGAGAGAGAGAGAGAGAGAGAGAGAGAGAGAGAGATACAAGGAGTTACAAGGAAAAGAAGTACCTCAAAAGGCCTTGTGGCCCAAACCGAGGAGGTACCAATGGCAACGGGTGCCAGGGAAAATTTTGTAAAAGTTTATTTTTCTTTCAACTATCCTAGCAGTAGTAGAAAACTGGATAGAAAAGTAGAAGGCTCTCTCCCCACCCTCCGCTCCCTCCCTGCCAGAGGCAGGTACGGAAAAAGGTTGAAGAAAATACCTTGACCCTGGAAAAGTAGCCAAGGAAATTTTACAGGAAAGTGGAGAATATATAAATAGCTCTATATTTAACTTGCTCACAGAGACACCGTGCAAGCGATCTCCTGCAGAGTTTTCTTATGTTTTAGTCTTGAACTATGAGAGTATTCAGTACTTTGTCTAGCCTATTTTTAAACACATTTACACTTTGACTGGAAACAACCTCAGGGAAGTTGGTTCCAGATATTAACTATTTTATAGGAAAAGAAATTTCCGCAGACTGAGGTCCTAAATGTCTTTGCACACTCAAATAGTGTGCAAGATTTCGTCTACCCTTTTCTTGAACTGATCCACAGAGGAACTGTGAAAATAAAAACCCACTCTAATAGACAGAGTTTATTTCCACGACAGTTTCGACGCCCACTGGCATCCTCCTCGGGTGGATACAGAAACACGAATGAACCAAAATAAGAGGGAAAAACAGTCCAGGGACCAACCGTTAAGAAATTCGCACCTAGGTTAGATCCCATTCTCCCGACACCGGAAGGGCATTTCTCATTAAGTACATTCGCGCAAATTTTTAAAACTATCTTCCTGTTCTAAACATACAGATTCTATTATTTTTTTATATAATATTACATTTATTATTAAATTTATTACATTCAATATTGCATAATTATTTATTACAGAAATTATAAATTTATTATTACATTGGTTATTACATTATTGTTTATTATACACAACTTATAAACCGAAAAAACGAATGAAAAAGCCGATTAGGAAACAATCCAGAGACTATTGAGAAATTCGCACCTAGGTTAGATACCGTTCTCCCGACACTGGAAGGGCATTTTATTACAGGGTCCGCTTATAAGTACATTCCCACAAATTAAAACTATATTCTTGTTCTATACATACTGATTCTAATATTTGACATAATTACTGCATTTATTATTACATTTACATTTTTTTAACATTTATTATTATTACCTTTACCCTAATTATTAAATTTATAATATTACCTTTATTATTACATCTGTTGCATTTATATTATTTCCACATTTATTACTTCCATTATTACATTTACTAAAGGCGAGTAAGGAAACATTCCAATCCAGAGACATTTAAGAAATTCACACTTAGGTTCGAACACGTTCCCACGACTCCGTAAGGGATTTTTTGACCAAGAATCTCATTAAAGGGTCTAACTTATAAGTACCTTCGCACAAATTAAAATTATCTACTTTTTCTATACACACAGATTCTATTATTTTTCTTTTGACATAATTATTACATTTATAAAGTACCTTACTTGATTCCCAATCTATAGCATGATTATTTTGGCTAGCGTGATAAAAAATGGCATTATTAGTATTACAACTTCTAAAGGCATATTTGTGCTTTAATCCGGGTTTCAATATTTCTTCCAGTTTCTCCCACGTATACTAAATCACAACTTTTACAGGGAATGCTGTAGACACAGGCTTGTTCCTCTTTTGCCACGTTATTCCTAACCAATTTACTTTTCACGGTAGACGAATATTTGAACGCCAAAGCAAACTTAAAATCTTTCGTCAACGGTTTTACTCTTTCTAAGCCGGCAATGTAGGCAAACTCACATATTGTTTTTGGTTAACTGAAGGTTCCCGAGGGGCATAAAAAGATTTTCTGGCTTTAAAATACGCCTTCTGATAAACCACTCGGGATATTTTAAATCCTTAAAAATGTTCCAAATCTTTGAATTTTCCGGGTCCAGCAAATGTGGGCTACAAATCCTGAGTGCTCTTAGAAACATGGAAGAAATAATTGAGCTTTTAACCCCTTCATCATGATATGAAAAATAATGAATGTACGAATTACAATGAGTAGGTTTTCTATAGACCGTGAAATTGGGCTTTCCGCTTTCGTTAATGACCAAAACATCTAGAAAAGGTAATTGTTTGTCGTTCTCCCATTCATATTTAAATTTAATAGAGGGAACAAGATTATTTAATGACTGAAAGAAAGTGTAAAAGTTGTTCCAGTGGTCAGGCCAAAATGAGAAAATATCATCTACATAACGAAACCAAATTAGATTCCTGGGACATATTGTTTGCAACAATTCCGACTCATAGTATTCCATGTATAATGTACTCAGTATTGGGGATAAAGGAGACCCCATTCCCATACCAAAACGTTGCAAATAGAATTCTTCACCGAAGAAGAAGGCATTATTGGTGACACAGAGTTTTATCAGTTCTAAAAATACAGATGTGGGCATGCCTAGTTCTACGTTACATGTTGGCAATTTTCTATCTAAAAAACTAAGTACATCATCAATGGGAACTTTCGTAAACAAGGACTCAACGTCAAAACTGATCATTCTTCCCCGTTTTAAATCTAAGGACATAACTTTGTTAATAAAGTCAAAGGAATTAGTGATGTGCGAGCCTGAAAATTTACCAACTAATGGGGATAATTTATCTGCAAGAAATTTAGATAACCTGTAACTAAAGGAACCCCTGTGTGAAATAATGGGACGGAGTGGTATATTAATCTTATGGGTTTTGGGTAGGCCGTAAATGTGGGGGAGTTTGGGGTTAATCTGTAGAAATCTTTTAGGATCAATCGCCGGGACATCTTTTAATAAGTTCCTGATGGTTTTGTTGAATTCGGCAGAAAGACGCTTTAGGGGGGGCGATCTCACTTTGGCGGAGGTGAATTCATCACTAAGTAACGCTTCCATTTTTTGTTTATAATCACACTTGTCCAAAATAACCACAGTGTTACTTTTGTCCGCTTTAGTGACAAATATTGCTTCATTCTTCCTGAGCTTGTCTAAAGCTAACCGGAATCTTTTGGGAATAGAGTCCAATGAGTTGAAATGTTCCAGAAACTTGCTCAGAATCAAACCATTTAAACACGGAATATCCACCCTGGAATTAACTACGGAAGACACAAAATCTAAAACAATGTTTTTATCGGGTTTAAGGGCAAACGACAGCCCTAAATTAAGAACTTCCTTTTCGGATTTGGATAAGACATATGTCGATAAATTTAAAACGGAACCTTCCACCGCACACTTTGACCAAGCACTTTCATCACATAAATAGGATAGCTTTCTGTTAAGTCGTTGTTCAGTGCGTCTAGTCTCCACGTCGCATTTATAATATGCAGTTTCAAACAGCGCCACAAGTAGTTCACACGACACATGCGATTTAAGGACGCTTAGACAATTTCTTAGTTTGAAATACGTATGGTCAATTTCTGTTTTAACACACGGAATACGTTCCTTCAAAATTTCCCTGACAAAATTCGGAAACGGTGTATGGTCCTTCCTGAAGGTAAACGGTATCAAGGACTTCGGGCACACTTCCTCCACTAAACACTCTTGCAGGAACTTGAGTTGCAGCTTCTTGGTCTTCACAGCCACTAGTGTTTTTTCATTCTTGGTCAAAAAATCCCTTACGGAGTCGTGGGAACGTGTTCGAACCTAAGTGTGAATTTCTTAAATGTCTCTGGATTGGAATGTTTCCTTACTCGCCTTTAGTAAATGTAATAATGGAAGTAATAAATGTGGAAATAAATATAAATGCAACAGATGTAATAATAAAGGTAATATTATAAATTTAATAATTAGGGTAAAGGTAATAATAATAAATGTTAAAAAAATGTAAATGTAATAATAAATGCAGTAATTATGTCAAAATATTAGAATCAGTATGTATAGAACAAGAAGATAGTTTTAATTTGTGGGAATGTACTTATAAGCGGACCCTGTAATAAAATGCCCTTCCAGTGTCGGGAGAACGGTATCTAACCTAGGTGCGAATTTCTCAATAGTCTCTGGATTGTTTCCTAATCGGCTTTTTTCATTCGTTTTTCGGTTTATAAGTTGTGTATAATAAACAATAATGTAATAACCAATGTAATAATAAATTTATAATTTCTGTAATAAATAATTATGCAATATTGAATGTAATAAATTTAATAATAAATGTAATAATTATATAAAAAAATATAATAGAATCTGTATGTTTAGAACAGGAAGATAGTTTTAAAAATTTGCGCGAATGTACTTAATGAGAAATGCCCTTCCGGTGTCGGGAGAATGGGATCTAACCTAGGTGCGAATTTCTTAACGGTCGGTCCCTGGACTGTTTTTCCGTCTTGTTTTGGTTCATTCGTGTTTCTGTATCCACCCGAGGAGGATGCCAGTGGGCGTCGAAACTGTCGTGGAAATAAACTCTGTCTATTAGAGTGGGTTTTTATTTTCATATTTTAACCTTCACGTAGAAAAAAGTGAAGTTTTTTGCATTTATCACAGAGGAACTGTTCACAACTTCCGAAGGTAACCTGTTCCATGTGTCACAGATCTTATACGTAAAGTAATTCCCACACACACTAGTCCTAAACCGTTTCAAATCCAACTTCCAACCATTGTTGCGAGTTGGGTTATCATTTAAACTAAACATACTTCAAAAATCGACATCGTTGAACCCGCGTAAGAGCTTGAAAACCTCGATCAGTTGACCGCGCAGCCTCCGAGTTTCAAGCGAAAACAAGTTTGGGCGCGTAACCGTCGATTGTAGCCCATATGCCTAACGGAACAGACTAACTTTGTGGCCCTCGCCTGCACTCGCTCCAGCCTCTCAATATCTTTCCTGAGGGTGGGCGACCAGAACTGCACAGCATAGAGTTTCAAGCGAAAACAAATTCAGGGCGCGTAACCGTCGATTGTAGCCCATATGCCTAACGGAAGAGATTAACTTTGTGGCTCTCGCCTGCACTCGTTCCAGCCTCTCAATATCTTTCCTGAGGGTGGGCGACCAGAACTGCACAGCATACTCCAGGTGCGGCCGAACGTGGGAATTGTACAGTGAGAGCACAATCTCCTTGTTCCGAAACTGAAATTGCCTCCTGATATAACCCAATAGTTTCTGGGCTTTCTTTTCCACCTCTACACACTGTTTCGTAAACTTAAGATCGCTGCTAATTAGCACACCCAAGTCCTTTTCTAAATCAGTCACCTCGATATTACTACCCAACATCGAGTAGTCCGACTTGGGATTGGCGTAGCCAATGTGCATCACTTTGCATTTACCCAAGTTAAACGGCATTTGCCATTTTTCGGACCACTCTCCTATCCTACCTAGGTCCGCACGCAGTTCCTCGATCACTTCGGGCGTCCCAACATTGGCCCCAAGCTTGGTGTCATCAGCGAATTTGGCGATCCGACTGACGATGCCACCGGCGATATCATTTATGTAAATGATAAACAACAGCGGCCATAAAACGGAACCCTGAGGAACCCCACTAGTGACCGAGGCCCAACCAGAACTAGCACCTTTATTTACCACCCTCTGCCGCCTATTCCTCAGACAGTTTTCAATCCACCTACCTATTTCCCCACCGATACCCAGCGCGCGCACTTTCGCCATTAGCCGGCGGTGAGGTACCTTATCAAAGGCTTTCTCAAAGTCGAGATAAAGAATATCAATCGCCCTACTCTTATCGTACTCACTCAACATGACGTGGAAAAACTCGAGCAAGTTGGTGAGACACGACCTATGCCGTCTAAACCCATGTTGGGAGTCCCCAAGCAGCTTGTAGGAATCCAAATGGTCAACGATCCTATAGCTATTATCCCTTCTAATAATTTACCTACAACTGAAGTGAGACTAATGGGACGATAGTTCCCTGGACTTTCGTGATCCCCATTCTTAAAGATAGGGGTCACGTTGGCTTCCCTCCAGTCACCAGGCACCTGGCCCATCTCCAACGATTTGTTGAAGACTGTAGCCATGTGGGGAGCCACCTGGTCGCGCACTTCTCGCAACACTCTGGGGAGAAACTGGTCTGGCCCAGGAGCCTTAAACGCGCTGAGTTTGACTATTCTAGCGGCAACGACTGTCGCGTTAAATCTAACACTATCCAGGCCAGCACCTTCGTGCCGCACGCCTGGCTCGGGGATGACGCGGGTATCCTCCCTGGTGAACACTCCCGCAAAGTACTCATTAAGCACATTAGCGATGTCCGCGTCGGAGGTCCGCAGAACGCGCTTCCATCCTTTAACGGACCTATCATGCTTCTAATGGGCTGTCTACTATTAACATAACTGAAGAATTCCTTAGGGTTCCCCTTGCAGAGGCTTGCCACCCGTAGTTCTTCGTTACGTTTCGCTAGCCTAACCTTCGCCTTCACTTCCCTACACAGTCGGACATACGCTTCAGTGTTCTCGTGGGAACGATTGGCCTTCGCCCTCCTATACGCTACTTTCCTATTTCGGATAGCCGAAGCGATGTCACGATTGAACCACTTAGGCTGCGTTGAAGCAGGGGTGACCGGTTTTGAGGGTATGGCAGCAGACTGCAGCACCATAAACTCGTCCCAGAATGCACTCCACACTCCTTCAACATCGCCGCCAACCTCTAACCCCATCTCTCCTACGCTATCCCCAAGGCTAACAAAGTTCGCCCGCCGGAGATCGAGCTTACTGCCTCTCGAGTTACTACGCTTCACCCGAGGGACGCACATACGGAACCTAATAAGACCGTGATCACTCCCGCCCAATGATTCGTCAACGGTGAGGCCAGTGACAAGGTTGTCTTCGGTCGTGAATACTAAGTCTAGAACGCTTTCGCCTCGTGTAGGCTCGTTGACCCACTGAGTGAGGAAGTTCTCATCAGCAAAGTCAACTAGCCTCCTCCCTTCAGCATCGGCAGTCCTGTTTTCCCACTTTATGCCGCTACAGTTGAAGTCTCCTAAAGGAGTACAATCTTCTCACCAGTTGCACGGTCTTCGCTTAGACCATCAACCAAAAAACACGACCATTGACCTTCTCCCGTGTTGCGGGCATGTTTTATATATACTCCGTCTGTTGCTGTATGTGTATCAACCAGTAAATAGCCTTGTGCCCATAACTGCGAAGGTTGTTTCTGTGAATGATGGATAGGGTGTCTTTAGGCATGAAATCGTTCTTGAATACAGTAAAGCACAATCACAATGATGCGATTGTGGTTGCGACTTGCAGCGGATAGCAGTTGAAACGGTCTATGTACATCCTTCTAAAGGCCTGGAAACATACTCTAAGCAAGCGCACATCACTCACGCAATAACGATCACATTCGTCAGTTATATTGTAAGGATTGGCTTCATTAAAACTGTTGTAGTAGCGGTCAGAATCTTCATGCTCACTATCACTCATGTTGGTGTAGTTAAAGTATTTTTTGGGGGGGAGGTAGTCCTACGTAATTTAATGTGTCACTTGTGAGGAAAGTGTAAGGGAACAACCCTTTTGAAACTTCTGCGGCTACACCCATCACCTTGGGTAACTTGGCTAGTTTACAAGGTGTGAATAATAAAGTACCTTTAAACTGAACATTTCCCCTTATCTGCATCTGTATAAGCTTGTTTCCTCTTTTCAAGGGATTACTCGTAAATATCTCCGATGACTCTTGTTCAAGCAGTTCCTTATAAAGGAACTGTGTGTCAAATTTTGCCCCGTCATGAGCATTTTTTTGAACTTGTCCGCTAACTTGACAATATAGGACACAAAGAGTTTCACAGGGCTATCGTGGACAATCGTTTTTAAAACGTTTGTCCGTTTACCACATTTGTGACACTCATCACACTCAACCTCCATGCACTCATCGCAGATAGTCTGGCTTACGAGTAGATGTGGGCTAACCCATTTTGTTTCAGGGTTTGTGTAAGTTTCTATATCGTAGTACACGGTTATACAAGGTCTATTTTTAGGCTTAGCGTCTTTCAAATAACATACATGCTTCACTCTATCGGCCTTATATTTCTCATGGCATGTAGGACAGTGAATTTCCTCACATTTATGCTTCAATTTCCCCCAATTATCCATTGTGTGAAACATACCACATTCACACATTCTCATTTTCCTGCAAGTGCCATTCGATTTATGGAGCTCAAAGCATTTATTATTTAAAAATATACGTCTGCACACGTTACATTCCCTCTTCTTGGCTTCAACTACACGACCTTCACATTTGGGGCTCTAACACTACTCACAAACCGTGTGACATTCCTTACAATGCATCACTATATCATCCCCAAACTCGAGACATTCCTTACACAAATCATGATGCCGTCCATATTTTCAACTTTTATCATAACTAGCTTAGAGAGTCCTATGTTACGGATGGGGAGATACGTTGAACCTGACAATCCTAAAATAAGTAGATGTCTTGTACGATCTCTCACACAGCTTTTTAAAACATACACAGTCGTAAGATGAGCATCCATTCCAAACACAACTACACGAATATTCATCTCCTGATCTACCCTTCTCAGCTCTTCAGGGCCCAAATTACACTCAAACTCAAGCTTGCAATTTGAAGCCAATTTACAAGCACGCTGCACAACCTTAGGCAACCAAATGTATTTAGCACAGTGAACATATGAGCTAAGACTATTGCTATAAAGCTGCAACCACGATCGACGTTTATATGCTTTCGGTAAATAACCGGAGAATTGAAATTAAGTGTATAAGGTGTAGCACTATGACCCGCAACACGGAATACTCTGTCAATATCTACCGTGAAGTTGTCTATATTGAAGGCTGTACTACTTTGAGAATCCTGCATTATACTCCCCAAGATATATTCTATATCTACATCGGCGAAGCATCTGAGTGGTATTACTACCCAAAAATCATCTACTTCCACGTCAACTGACCAGAACCCAAAGGACAACCTCGTCCTGACTTCATATTCGTCGCGGTTCTGAAGGGCAAACTCCACAATACGTTCAACTACGCGCCGCAGTCCGTGTTCAATACCTTTGCTATATAGGGTTACAGGGTCACCCCTGACTACGTATCAATTTCGAGTCAGGGCCGGGGTGGGGTTAGCGGTGCGCACCAGTTCGAATGTTATATCTTCGTCTACAGCACGAGAAGCTGCTGGTGTGGAGGATGTGCCCGGAATTGAACAGGAATTATGGGGTACAAATTTAATTGAGGAGCGAGCTAGTGTGAGGTTGTGTCGTAATACGTAGACGGCTGAGGCTCTATTACTGGGGGTCTAGCAACCGGTGCAAACCTGGCACGTATCATACCTGACGTAGAAGGTTCTTCATCATCGTGCCTCCGCTTTGAACTACCACGTGGTGGAGGTGTCGCTGGTAAGGGTTCGTCAGCGGGGATGGAGTCTGTAACCACAAATACACTGTCATCTGGGTCGTCTGTAATATCGATGATGGGGTGCTGTACCTCATCGTCATTCACGATTCTGGGAAGAAGAAAAGCAAGAGTGTAGAATGTAAGGAGCAACACTTAAATTTTGTTATATTTTGTAAATGATCCATTTAGGGGTGTGACGTTTTAGAGATGGAATCTGTAGAAAAATTCAGGTTCACAAGCTCGTCCACGTGTACTATATCTGGCCCTACAGGATGTGGTAAAACTGTGTTTATGCTTAAAATCATTAAAGATAAGGGGGACATGTTCTCAAAATTTGTGCATAAAGTAATATGGTGCTATTCGACGTACCAGTCAGTGTTCAACGAGTACCAAGATGATATTTTGTTCGACCAAGGGTTATATGACGTTAATTCGTTAAAAGGAAATGAGCATACTGTCATTGTAGTTGACGATCTCATGTTGGAAATGGATAAAACGTTTGCCGATACACTTACATCCCACCATGTTAACATAAGCGTATTCTTCATCAATCAGAATCTATTTTTCAAAAATAGATACATGCGCGATGTGTCGTTAAATACATTAGCCAATCAAATGTTCTCGAATCAGCGTAAGGAGTTTTTGGAAGTTTAGAAAGAAGCTTCAAGTCAGCGTTACGGATATTTGTTTTGTGACCTTAATTAATTCATAAAAATCTATCATCGATTGCCTTGGGGCATTGCAGCAGATGTTTGTTAATATCAACTCAGACTTTTTAAAATGCACCTGTGAACTCTGCTTTCATGTTATGAAATGTAATGTACCAATGAAACCCCCTCAGAAGGCTCGCCTACGTCGTTACAAGAACATAATACGTAAGCTCGCTCGTAAAATTCAAACTGCGAATTATTGTACAAAGAGGGGCATCATTCTTCTCCATCTTATTTTCAGTTTTGGGACCTTTACTGACTAAATTAAAATAATGAAGAAAGTGGTAGTTATTCACCACGAGGTGTTTGCTTTATTGCAAAGTTCAAAGAGTCCAGACACGGTTCTAGAACCCCGTGAAAGCAGTCTTAAAAGAATGGAAAGCGAATTGCTAAATCTATTAAATAGTGAAAAGTCACCTGATGAGAAAAGGATCTTATACCAAGAGGCTCTTCGGAAATTTCTTCATAAGTACGAAAATTATAAGAATCCGACAGAGATCCCCGTGGTTATTAGACACAGCGCGAGTAACGATGAGCATGGCGACATAAGACCTGAGGCCGAAGTTAGAGATGACCAACCAAAGAATAACGGAACGCAACACATCGAACATATGTTAAAAACCAGTCTCCCACATACCTTGAGGAATAAAGGCTTAAGCCTTTATAATCTATTGAGTGAGGACCCCATCATACAGGGGACAGATACAGGCGAGGTCATTGTTTGAAGGAACAAGGGCACAGGGATCGAATACTGTCGACATTGTCCATGATCTGAAAGTGGGACAGGCCCTCACTATCAGGATGGAAGCATATTAAAGCAATACTACAACAAATAAATGTCCCCAAAACATTGATAGGAAATCTGAATAGGTTAAAAGACTTGGAGCAAGTCTCGCATGTGCCAAAACTGAGTACGCCATCACCGTCTACGGTGGCATCTCTGAAGAGGAGAAAGAAGAGACCAAACAACAATGGGCAATCCTATCCACGTGTCTCTAAAATACACAAACGGCTAACATATTAAGAAAACGCTATTATGACATTTCTAACCCAGCCTCCTATGGCGATGTTGATAGACTGTACAGAGGTGTTTACAATGGTGGAGTAGGGAAAAAAGATGTTAAGAGGTTTTTCCGAAAGCTTGTACACTAGGGTGGTCCACTTTTCAATTTTTTTCAAAAAGTATAGGTGATCGTGGTTTTTCCCATTATTTGGCATTATACTAGCACATTGGTACCATTTTTACAAAAATTGATCAATAGTTAGGGGTCTCGCATCGACCTTGAAATTACTAGTTTTTTTTTTTAAATGCGTACTTTTTAACTTTTTACTGAATCAAGATAAATCATTAAGTAGGGATGTTTTCTGAATCCTCTTAATGAGAGAAGTCGTTTGGTGTGCCTGTCAATGTCATACGACTAACGGTTTAAAGGTTGTGCCTGTATACAGGTAATACCAATGTGCTAGTATAGTGCCAAATAATGGGAAAAACCACGATCACCTATACTTTTCAAAAAATGAGTCACCATACCCGGGCGGAATGTATAATGTATATAGGTAATTAGAAAATGCACTATGCCTGTGCCAGGTACCTAACCTATTTCTTTTTTTGCAGATCATAACATTTTGAAATTCTGTCTGAGTTCCTCATCCTTTGTCATGGACAAATCGATGGCAACCATAACTGGAAGAACTCTTGAAGCTACAAATAGAGAGTCATCAAAAGGAAAGGCGAAAATAACATCGCTACCTTCTCTAAGATCGGCCTCGGAAATTTTTTTAGTTGGCCAACCGTCGTCCTCCATCAGTGGTAGCAAATTGCCAACAACACGGCAGGTTTTGCAATACTTCTTCAGTGTTATCCAGTACACTGCTAACAGGAAAGACGCATTCAAAGAAACCGTAAACAACGTCTTAAAGTTTTGGAACATGGCCCGCATTAAAACAATCACAAAGCTCAACTGCGAACGGAAGCTAGAGGCATTGTGGAAAGAGTGGCACTTACTCCAAAAGAGCAGAAAACGAGAAACTGACGCCGGAGGAAAACGGCAGAAGTTTTCGGACAGTGTGGACAAGCTGTGGGATATCGGAGCATCTGACGCTGTCGAAGATATAAAGAAGAATCGACTGCTGTCCGACAAGGACAAGAAAGAAGACATTGACGTCTACCTCGATCAACGTGGTCCTCGGGTGGCAACGATGAGCGGGAACGATAAAGTTTTCGCTGTAAAAAGAAAGCTACAGGAAGGAAGAAAACGTCCTCGCCAGGAGCCGCAAACCTCAAAGTGTGCATTCGAAACCGGAGATGAGGCCATGGAGAATGATGATACTGGCATGTCAGGAGAGTCGGAGACAGAACTAGCGTTCCCCATGCCGAAAGAGCCAAGTGTGTCTGTCAATCTTCCTCGCCGCATCCTTAATGCACCTGCTGTCATGGAAGTGGCTGATCGTTTCCGCATGTCCAATAATCAGGTGCGTATTGTGTATAGTATTCATCGATAGCGTCAGTTTTAAAGTGTCCCGTAACCCACATGTATTCTTGACAGTTTCCTTTCCACTTTCCATTCTCTACATAGGTAGTAAGCATTGTGGCTGCTATCACACGTTCGGCGGATCCACCAGCAGACCTCAATCAGTTCAGCATCTCGAAAGAAACGGCTCGCCGGGGAAGAGTGTCACATCGCCGTGAAGTGGCGACGGCTGTGAAGGACTCCTTCACGCCACCGAGGCACACTGTTGTCCACTGGGATGGCAAAATGGTCAAGGTCAGTTGATTAAGTTTTCATAGCTATCAATTTATTAATGAGATTCATGAGGCATAATGTCAATTAAAAAGAGAACTGAATGTGAACAAAAATAGGTTACTTTACAACCATGAAATTGAAATATATGGCATGTGTTTCAGAACTTCCTTGGAACGGCGGAGCACCGCCAAGCAATTCTCATCTCCGGGGCTCCTCATTGCACAGAAGGAAAGTTGCTGTCAGTCCCAGCTGTTGCTGACGGCACCGGACTGTCGCAGGCGCGGGCAACCATACATGCTCTCGAAGATTGGGGATGTGAGGAGAGCGTCATCGGACTCTGCTTCGACACCACTTCCACCAACACGGGGAGGGTGCAGGGTGCAGTTGTCCGGCTGGAAAACATGCTCGGGCGACCGCTACTCCAGCTGGGATGCCGTCATCACGTCCTAGAGCTTATCGTGGGGGCAGTAGCCGTCACCCTGCTCGGAAGGACTACGGCACCAACTGATCCTTTGTTTCAGCAGTTGAAGAGGTTAGTTCATTTTTTGTGCAAGGTAAAGTTAGGACACACATGATATTCCACTAGTTTATAAAACACCAAGCCAAACCGGAACTTCAGAGTTTTCTCACACAATTTTCTTGTTTATTATTTTTGAAGATGGGACGAGCTCGATCTCTCGACCTACTGCAAGCTGCAGGTCGAGAATCTGGCGGAGAGTACGTGGCTAATAGAACTCCGGGACGCGGCGGTCAGCTTCCTGAGCAACTTCTGGTTTCGTCAGAGACGATTACCGGGAAGTGGCAGAGATCACGCTCCTGGTACTCGGGACACAACCACGCCGTGGCATTCACCTCATGCGCCCAGGAGCCTACCACCACGCAAGATGGATGGCTAAAGTTAGTATTTTCAAACAAAAATAATCTAGAGATAAGTTTAAATGTTATTCAAAGATAAACATTTCATTATAACGCAAACAAAGTAATTGGTAACAATAAACCTGTCTTACTTACAATGGTGCCTATTATGTTTCAGGTCATCTACTACACAAAACTGCTGATGTTCAGTAGGCAGCTAGAGCTCGACGCCGAGCTGGTCGACAAACTGCACAGGATCGTGGTGTTCATCGCTCTTCTGTACGTACCAGCTTGGTTGGCGGCCCCTGTAGCAGCTGATGCGCCGTTGAATGACCTGGTACTATACCAGCGTTTTCTGAGGTATAGGGCAGTGGACCGCGAGGTGGCAGAAGCGTCACTGGCAGTGATGAGGCGGCACTTCTGGTATCTGAGGCCTCAGACCGTCATCTTCGCTCTATGCAGCAACAAGGTGGATGGCACTGTGAAGCAACAGATGGCAAAGAAGCTGTCCCACCTCCCTGTACCCAAAGACTTCACATACGAGAACGTCTCAGTCGACGAGATGACGCTACTCCCCGACCTGATCGATGAGTCCTCCTGGTTCTTATTTGCAGATCTGAAGATGTATGGGTCTTCGTGGCTCACCCTGCCAACTGATAAGTGGGACGAGAACGAGGACTTTTGTCGTCTGAAGGATGTGATCTCTAATCTCCAGGTCACCAATGATGTCGCTGAAAGAGGAGTCCAACTGATACAAGACTATGCGAACACGGTCACAAAGGACGATGCACAGCTGCAGGATCTTCTGCAAGTGGTGGAAAAGAACCGGAAAGAGTTCGGCGACTTCAAGAAGTCATCACTCGCCACGATGACATAGCACAGAGGGACAACGTTGCAGCCAGTGACGTGTGATAGTGGTCAATACAATGCAAAAGTGATTGTTTAAGTTATTGTTTCTTTCTTCTTATTTGTTTGCTATTTGCTGATTTTTTTGAAAAGTATAGGTGATCGTGGTTTTTCCCATTATTTGGCACTATACTAGCACATTAGTATTACCTGTATACAGGCACAACTTTTAAACCGTTAGTCTTATGACATTGGAAGGTACACCAAACGACTTCTCTTATCAAGAGGATTCAGAAAACATCCCTACTTAATGATTTATCTTGATTCAGTAAAAAGTTAAAAAGTACGCATTTTTAAAAAAAACTCGTAATTTCAAGGTCGATGCGAGACCCCTAAATAATGATCAATTTTTGTAAAAATGGTACCAATGTGCTAGTATAGTGCCAAATAATGGGAAAAACTATGATAACCTATACTTTTAAAAAAAAATTGAAAAGGGGCCACCCTATTGTACACTTCATAAGCCGGTGCGAAAGAGGTTTAAACGAGACAGGACACCAGCGGCTTCGATTGATTCTATTTGGCAAGCGGATTTAACAGATATGCAAAGATATTCACTATATAATGATGGCTGTCGCTACATCCTATTCATAATAGATGTATTCTCTAGATATCTGTAGCTAATTCCTCTGAAAAATAAATCGCCTGAAACAGTTGCTAAAGCTACCAAAACGCTGATGTTGAATGAATACAGGATTCTAGGCTATTTTTGTACAGATATGGGGAAAGAATTTATAGGCCGAGCTTTTCAGAACATGTTGGCAGAGTTTAATATCAGTTATACAATAGCAATTCTATAAATAAGGCCTCTTTAGCTGAAAGAGTTCAACGTGCCATAAAGGAATGCATGCATTGCTATTTTACACATAAAAACACAAACAGATATATAAACATTCTGGAATCATTGGCTTCATCATAAAACCGTTCACACCATCGCGCGACTGGGACACCTAACGAGGTTTTAGAAAGAGGTACGCACACCGAGTGCGAGGTGAAAAGAGATATTCGTAGAGCACCGCTACACTCAACATGTTTCAAAATCAATGATTATGTAAGGCTATTGCGTTCGGGAAATAAATTCGGGAAGGAATTTGAGCAAGGATGGACACGTGAGATTTTTAAAGTTAGGGCATGAGACCTAAAGGCGAGATAATGATGTACAGGGTGTCCATAAATGATTACCCTGATTAAAGCATGCTATAACTTTTAAATAAACACTCGTATTCAAACAGTTTTAATCATAAGTAGATAAACACAAAATTTTGATACATAGTTAATGAACTTAATAAGCTTCCACATGTGCACCCCTAGTGGCACGTAAAATATCTAAACGGTATTCACACTCACGCCACACATTTTCCAACATTTGTGGTTTAACTGTTGCAATTGCATCCGTATTGCGTTCTCGCAATGTCCTGATATCTGGAACAACTGTTGCATAAACCAAATCTTTAACATGACCAAAGAGAAAGAAATCCAGCGGGGTAATGTCTGGTGATCTTGGGGGCCATGGGATTGGCCCGTCCCTGCCAATCCATCGATTTGGAAATGTTGCGTCGAGAGTTTCACGAACAACATGCGCCCAATGAGGGGGTGCCCCATCTTGTTGAAAGATGACAGTTGGCTGCCTGTCCTGCAGCTGGGGGATGGCGTAATTGGTGAGCATATCCAGGTAGATAGTTGCGGAACAGTGTTCTCAGCGAAGAAGAAAGGACCAATTATCTTGAACAATTTGTACCTTGTAGGCGTGTAACTTCAAACGTTTGTGTAACACCTTGTGCACCGTAGACTTCGGTATCTTTAGTTGGCATGAAGCTTGTCTCACCGATTTCCTTGGAGACCGTGTGAAAGCAGTTTGAATGTTTTCCACCGTCCCATCAGAAACTGATGGTCTACCACTGCTCTTTCCCTTTTCCACGTTTCCAGTTTCCAAGAATTTTTTCATCCACGACTTAATTAACTTCACATCAGGTGGATTCTTTCCATACTTTGTTCTGAACCTTCGCTGAACACTGACAGGAGATTTTGTTTCTGCAAGCCACACAACACATTGTGCCTTCTCTGTCACAGACGCCATCTTAACTGAACAACTACTACAGCGCTCCTAGCGGCGAATGCGGTAGACGAAACACACCAGCACAGAAACTCTATGCGTGTACGAGGTCATCTGTAAAAAGAAAATGGATGTAAGATTTGTCATTAAAACATGAGAGCACACTGTTTTCAGGGTAAACATTTATGGACACCCTGTATTACGTTGAAGATTTGAATGGGGAAGAAATCGCAGGAGGCTTTTTCCGCGAGGAGTTGCAGAAAGTGACATTTAATTTAGGAAAAAATGTGTTTCAAATTGAAAAACTTTTAGGCAGCAGAGGTTCAGGAAAGAGAAAAATGTACCTGGTGAAATGGCTAGGGTACCCAGAAAGCTTCAACACCTATATAAAAGCTGGTGCAACAATGAAGCTTAAATAGTACACGACATGTAGGCTGACCATATTTCCTTGAGACAAAAACGGGACATTGGGATGGCAAAAAAGGGACGGGGGTTATGTAATATTCTGTATTCATGAAAAAGTAAGTACATAAACATATTGAGCTTACAATTATTCTTCAGTGACAGAACCCATACAAAAACCCATACAAAACGGTACTGTCCCGTTCAAAACGGTACATATGGTCAGCCTAACGACATGGCTCCTAACCACTTCTATGTCACACTCCCATCCTCCATTTCTCTGTCTGTACATCCTAACATTACTTTAGCCAACTTTGTAACAGAACTCCATGGATCTATTGAATTATAACGTGATTCGTATGAGGTGGGGCTATGCGAAATTCAGCTATCCACCAGCTTCTTACGTATTGATTATAAAGAACCCGTTTTTACGGTTCTTAGAGATCGTGATGAGTGTGAAAAGGCCGGGGTAATTTGAGATGAAACCATGCGTGCCGCCCAGAGTGGGGAGGCACTGTATTACAGTACACTAGTAACACTAGGCCCGGGTCGTTATGGTGCGGCAGAGGATGTTGTGAGAGACTTAAACGAAAGTTTAAAAAGCTCAAATCTTGCGGCTGATTTAGTATACAAAATCGTAAACAAAGAAACCCCTGTACATGCTCTGACCCTAAAATCATAGGATAATAGAAATATTAAAGACAGAGAACTGTCCAAAATTATAACCTAGGGCCGATATGGAGTAGCGGTCGAGAGAGATTTCTTTCAAGAGGCACAACATGACTTGTCCAGCTTAATGTATCAGTTGAAATTGGAGAAACTGGGTGATGGCTATCCACCCCGAGACATGTGCTATATTTACATTAATATCTTGGAGTATCAATTTGTTAATTTGTTGGGGATACTCAAGCGCGTCTGGTGCGCATTGCACACATTCCCAACCATAGAGGGAAGAGCTTGAGTATTACATATGACAAGCACCATTATGTGAATGTTGCGACTATATATCACTATATATATATAAGAACAATCGAGGGAAAAAATTTCCCATTCGGTGATGGGAACTTAACAGTGAAGCTACCCTTTCGTCGCATTCAGTTATAATGCTCCGAAGGCCTTTCACAGTGTATCGAGGGGTGAGATAGCGTGGGAGTGGGCTTGGCTCCATTTTTTCGACCATACTATGCACGGCTGTCCCATTGTTGAAGAGGGGGGCCAGATACCTCGGGAGGAAAGCGTTACAATCAGGTTTTAACACGATAGAAGACATAATGGGTGGAGCTAAACCTAAAGAAGTTCTAAAAAACATTTAAAACGTACATGGGACGAAGTCATCAAAGATGCAAAGAGAAAAATGCGTGGTGTCGGGAAGATGAGGGCTGTCCGGAAGAAGGGGTTACCAACACGTGGCGTTAAACATAAAAAGACATCAAAAAAGAAGTGTTCTAAGGGAATGAAAGCTATGGTTGATCATTTTTTTAACTGATATAAGCTGAGGACATGCTCTCACGAATCATAGGCTGATTACTACTTGTAGGAATAGGTGGCACTATTTCTTACTCATCATGGCACACTTCATCCATCCGTGTAGCTCACAATGTTGTAAATCGGAGCTGTCCCTCTTTGATATGCCCCGAACTCAAGTTTCTATTGAGCACAGTGACTTTATTACAATTAACCCATTAAACACAATTAGTTCGCCGAGTGCCCCTATAGAATTCGTGATACTCAGCTCAGGCCCATACTTTTTTGATCTAAGCTGCATGCACATGTAGGCTAAACTACGTATAGCCCATTCTGATGGAACGGACTGCGATGATAATTATTCTGCCTACCCTGAAACCAACTTTCTGCACTCAATATTCAGTCAGTGTGAGGTGTATTTAAACCAGGTCAACATTTCGGCAGGAACGGGTTATTATCACCTACGCGCCTATTTGGAAAATGTCCAACTTTTCAAAAGAAGTGAAGAATACCTTTTTAACTGCCGAGGCTATTATCAGACTAAAGACGAAAGTAGTATAAAGGATAAATTTAAAAATTTTATAAAGAAGATATATGAGTGTTTTGGACGTCTGCATACAGACTTCACATTCCAAGAGAAACTGCTTATGAATGGGGTGGATATGAAGTTAAAGCTCATCTCACGAATCCTGAGATCTGCATAAATATGGGACTTGATCAAGAAGAAGGCGCAAAACCCGTTGTGATTCACATCATGGAAACATATCTCCGCGTGCGTCGAGTGAAATTAAGTTCGTCAAAATATGTAGAAATTAAAAAAAATTTAATACACGCAACAGTAAAATACCCAATTAAAAGAGTACAGATCAAACTATACAGGGTGCCCGCAGGGTTGGCCTCGAAGCAGATAGAAAATGTGGCCCTGGTAGTTCTAACTAAAAGGTTATTAATTGGAATGTAGGATCACTAATCGACGAATAGAAAATATAAAAAGAACGCCTTTAAATTCGAGAATTTCGGGATTAAAAATATAACTCTATACGTCAATGGCGTTGCATTGGGTGGGACTATGGATACGGACTACTCATCAGACGCTCTGTTCCCGCTTTACGCGAGAGCTTATAATAATCTTACCAATATTGCAGGTGCTTGTGATGAGCTCGGGATTGGGGTAACGCAGAAGGAATTCGTCGATCAATTTAACCTTTACCCGTTTGATATCACACCCGACTTATCTGCTAGTGTAAATACACACTTAAGTCCACAACAGAGAGGAAACATCTCAGTCAGATTGGAATTCGCCAACCCAATAAACGTTCCTATTAATGTACTAGTATACCTCGAGTCACAAGTCCTAATTGAGATTGACCGCTTCAGGAACGTAGCCACTGACTTTTAAAATGGATGCGAATACACTTCAGAGGGTAACTACGAGAAAATGCAGGGGAATTATTGTCAACACGTACATTGTTGGTGGTTAGGGGATTCATTGGTTTGCCATCTACTTTAAAAATATGAAAAGAATGTACTATTTTAATTCACTGGGGACTCATCCCTGGAGTGAACGTTATTGTAAAATTTCTCGAACAGTTGCATATCCCTGAAATTGTCTGGAATCAGCACCGATTACAAGGATATGTTAGTAATACTTGCGCCATTACAGTAGCGGATTATAATGGGGCAAAGGGGGCATTTTCCCCCGGCCCCAAGATGCTGACCGACCCCAAGAAACTATGTAAACGCTATAATCTACCGTTGAAATAATTGGCCGACCGTGAGGAAGAAAAAAGAAATCTAGATTCCGCTTCTACAAAATCCCTGGAGTGAACGTTATTGTAAAATTTCTCGAACAGTTGCATATCCCTGAAATTGTCTGGAATCAGCACCGATTACAAGGATATGTTAGTAATACTTGCGCCATGTACAGTAGCGGATTATAATGGGGCAAAGGGGGCATTTTCCCCCGGCCCCAAGATGCTGACCGACCCCAAGAAACTATGTAAACGCTATAATCTACCGTTGAAATAATTGGTCGACCGTGAGGAAGAAAAAAGAAATCTAGATTCCGCTTCTACAAAATCTAGTTTAGTATCCCATTTATGTAAACAAAGTATACATTTTCTGTAATCACATCTTTGTTTTTGTTTCGTTTTCTCTTGATCGATCCCAGTCAGCTGATCCCATCACTCATGTATGATGTATCAGGCAAAGAATTGTGTTTTTCTAGTGTTTTTCTAGTGACACCGGCCCGAAAATATTCATTGCCCCCTGCCCTAACAATGCTTAATCCTGCCCTGGGCATGTACTGCCTTTCATTTCTCTTGCAAATGTCACGTGGAAAGGGATTTATAATTTTTTCAAAATTATTCGATTTGTGCGACACTGAACTGAATTCTGAAATGGTGTGCATGCAGATAAAAAAAAAGGTTCCCATTTGTGCACATTCAATGTATTGTGTAAAGTTTTACGCCTGTTTTTATATATATATATATATATATATATATATATATATAATTGTAACTATATTGTGTAAAATATAAGATGTCCCCAATAATGTTAGTCTTTTGCTCTGTAGCTTATTTAATGGATGTTAATTCTCTAACTAATTTAAGCTGAATTATAATAATTTATAAAACATGATTTCTATCATTTAATAAATTGATAAAAATACACTGTGTCCTGTTCTTAACCAAAAGAAAAGAGCATACATTAGTTCCCCAACGATCTAGCAATCGTTGGACCGGATGTGAGCCAATACTTCGACATCCGTATTCAGTTTACTGGGTTGACTGCGCTGTAAAACCTCCAAATCGCAGTCAACTATTTGCTTTTCATGAAAGCTGTCACGAAAAGTAGCTATAGCACAATCGAGTTCCGCATCGGACCTATAAGGAGAAAGGGTACTGTTGTAGACAAAATTATTTTGACAGCTTATACATTTTTCTAATAATGATCATATTGGATGACAGCACTATGGTGTATCATGCTCAGGTCGAAAATTGAAAAACTTGAAATTTCAAGATTGGCAGTATGTATTCCTATGTAAAATTGAATTTTAAGAGGGGTTCGTCTTCTGCAACTTTTGTGAAAAATCGCATTTAAGTGTTCAAAATCGCACTTTTTTGTCGAAAAATGGGATTTTTGGCCAATTTCAAAGACTTGGTAGCCTCAAATGACCTCCTCATGTTCCATATTGTTCACATACACCCTTCAGCATTTCTAATGGCAGGCTTGGACCATTTAAGATCAGCCAAAGTGGTTCATAACCCCTAAAATAACCAAAATCACCCAAAATGGCCCAAAACTAAGGAATTGTATGATTTTAGTCTCCTATACACCACATTTTGGGGCTGTTCTCTTCATCAGGCAGAATCTTTTTGTTCTTCTTTCTTGGTCTTGCATTTTCTTTTTTTAGAAACGCCTCCACCAATTTTTATTATTTTATTTTCGGCATCACTGAGTGTGATGGCAGCTGCCCTCGCCTTTCCGCAAGCTGCTGTGACATTCAACCTTTTTTTTGCAATTGTAATTCTTCTTTAATATTTGTACAAGTCCCTCCTCCACCCCGAGCTTGTAATAATATGCTGGTCAACTGAATGTTTTGAGATTTTTTCTTCTGAAAGCATCTTGATTTGTTAGCAGGACTTGTAGAGATCTAAACCATGTTCATAATGGCTTGCTTTGACTCGAAAACTGGCAACAATTCTCTGTGATCAATCCTAGCACGAACAAAACCATCTCTTCTCTCTTGCCCATCCACAGCAAGAGCTGCAGCTGAAATTTCATGGACTGCTCTTTAATAGCTTTGAGTGTGAACTGAGAAATTCTCAACTTCAAGTGGAGACCTCAGAAGCTCCTCAACTTCTCTTCTTGACATCTTACAAGTGAAGAGTGGCTCATACAGTTTCTCTTTATCCCAATTAATCAGAGTAATTGGAGAAGTGACATCAAAATTCAGTTTAGGGTTTCTATGAGTTCTCAGACTCATGTCTCCATACTCAGACTTACCTCTGATCTTCTTGATCATCTCAACCCCCATGCTCTCTCCTCCTCATCGTCACTGCACAGGAGAGAGGCATTGAAGTTCTCACTGTGAGCATGATATGCTCCACGAACTATCACATGAGTGATTATGTTCCTGACTTCAGAGGTCTGGCTTCTCAGGAGTCCCAGAGCGGTCACAATATGGTGAGATCCATACCTCATGTAGTGCTTCAGCTTGATCTCAAAATACATCTTGTAGTAGAAGTCTAGGCAGAACATCAGCAGCACCTCCACTTCTTCAACACCTCCCCCTTCAGAGAGTGCTGCCTCATCCACAGCATCAACAGAGCCTCACCTGTAGTCAGCCAGCGTGACTGATTCAGTGGGCCACACTTCAGACCAGCAATATCCTTGCTCAAATCTCCTGTCTTGAGAGCTTTCATCAGTAGGTAGCAGTTCTTCTGTCAGTGCTAAGGTTCTGTACAATGTTTCTGGCAGTTCGATTATATCATCTTCTCCTGGCAGAGCCTTGAAGCTAAAGTTGAAAAGTATGTCATTCATCTTCTCCAAAAGTTTTCCTATTGGGCCACTGAACCCAGACTTGTGCGTGTAGGGGATCATCAAGCTTGATGATCATGTGCCTGAGGCTGAGTTCATTAATATGCAACTGGCATATCAGCCAGTGACACTTGTGACCTAGCAGTCTCTCCAAGTGAGTGTGTTGGTGGAGTCACCACCAAGGACCACAATAGTATCTTCAGCACCATGAGTACTAATCCGCTCAAACAGAGCCTGAGCTATCTTCAGTGCAGGTTTCTCAGTTCCTTTAGGTTCTTCTGGTGTACAATGGAAGAGATACTTCCTCTCAGGTTCCCAGGTAACACTATAGTGCTCTTCAGTTGCAATATCAGGATAGAAACGGCCAGTTTCTTCAGTGTACCTCATGATCTTTTTCTTATCTTGTTTTCCACCAAAGAAAATTCCCTTGATCCCCTCTCCCTCTGTCCTTTTCTCCAGGGCCTCCACGGAGGCACCTATTACAGACTCCTTGCCCCCTCCACATCTTTATCCTGTCAACAGCTAGATATGACTTATCAGCAGACAGATGGCCAGCTTTGATGAGATTTTGCAAGAAACAAGTTGCAGTGGCTGCTGCAGGAGTGTTTGCCACCTTGAACGTGACTGCAGCCGCAGCAGTGCTTGAGATATCCATGTAGTTCCTCCTGGCAGAGGTGGAGACTTTGCCAGTGTTGACACTGGAGCTTGTGCCTGGTGCAGTACTGGAAAAATCTGTGTCACAGTAGGAGCTGCTCTGCCTGGAGACTCTTGCAAGGAAGTCAACTCATCTTCATCATCATCACCATCATCAGCTCTAAGCAGTAGCTCCTTTTCTTCTTCCTCTTTTCTGTTTCTCTTCTCAGCTGCCTTCTGTTCTTCCTTCTTCCTCTTAGCAGCCTTCACCTGCTTCAGTTTCCTTCACATCAACAGATGCCATCCGGAAGCCAGAAACTTCTGAGGTTTTGATCCTATGGTAATGGAGCCACTCTAGCTCTAGCTTTGGAATCTTCTGAGGCAGAGGACAGTCACAGTTGACATGAACTCTAGCAGCACAGCCAGAACAGCCAGATGCTTTAGTTCCACAGAGAGTGATATCATGTCTGCAGGTTGTTATGTCAACCAATGTATCAAGTTCAGATATTCTCTTCTCTCTTTTTGCAGCCTTCACTCTGCTATTCACTAGGTCAATCATTTCATTCCACCTGACAAGAATCTTCCTGGCAATGGATCTCTCTTGAATGATCACAGGAGGAGTGAACTTGGCATTGCTTTTGCGCCACTGTGCCAGTACCAGGGATGCCATGTCCTTAGCCAAATCTTGCAGAGGGTACTCAGCTCTCTTCATATCATCCAGAAGAAGCTTCTCTTCCTGGAGGAGGATTCCTCTCTGAAACACAGCTCTCCAAGTTGGAACTTCTGTGGGAAATAACTGTTCGCCTGGACCAACCAGATCACCCAGCTTTGAACCAGAACTTTTTCTGGTCTTTCGTCCTTGCTTAGCCATGGTGGCTACACAATCTTCACCAAGCTTTGTATCTGAAACATAGAAAATTATCACAGTGAAACTCTAGTAGCCTATAACAGCTGTTACAATGGTTTGGTTTGGTAAGAAACCGGTCTGTTACATTTGTACTACAGTGTATGTCCTGCATATGCTGTTCTGTACATAACCAGAAAACGAAAAAGTGGAAATTTGAACACTTAAACGTAATTTTTAGCAAACGTTCAAGAAAACAAACCCCTCCTAAAATCTCTCTCTCTCTCTCTCTCTCTCTCTCTCTCTCTCTCTCTCTTCTCTCTCTCTCTCTCCAACATGGGTTTAGACGGCATAGGTTGTGTCTCACCAACTTGCTCGAGTTTTTCCACGTCATGTTGAGTGAGTATGATAAGAGTAGGGCGATTGATATATGATGATTAAAACCCATTCTAATAGACAGAGTTTATTTCCACAACAGTTTCGATGTCCACTGGCGTCGAATCTGTTGTGGAAATAAACTCTGTCTATTAGAGTGGGTTTTAATCACCATATTTTGACCTTCACGTAGAAAAAAGTGAAGTTTTTTGCGATTGATATACTTTATGTCGACTTTGAAAAAGGCTTTGATAAGGTACCTCACCGCCAGCTAATGGCCAAAGTGCGCGCGCTGGGTATTGGTGGGGAAGTAGGTAGCTGGATTGAAAACTGGCTGAAGAATAGGCGGCAGAGGGTTATAATTGAAGGGGCTAGTTCGGGTTGGGCCTCGGTCACTAGCGGGGTTCCTCAGGGTTCCGTTTTGAGACCACTTTTGTTTATTTACATAGATGATATCGACGGTGGCATCGTCAGTAGGATCGCCAAATTCGCTGATGACACAAAGCTTGGGGCCAATGTTGGGACGCCCGAGGCGATAGAGCAACTACGTGCGGACCTACGTAGGATAGGAGAGTGGTCCGAAAAATGGCAAATGCCGTTTAACTTGGGTAAGTGCAAGGTGATGCACATTGGCTACGCCAATCCCATGTCGGACTACTCAATGTTGGGGAGTAATATCGAGGTCACTGATTTGGAAAAGGACTCGGGTGTGCTAATTAGCAGCGACCTTAAGTTTACCAAGCAGTGAGTAGAGGTGAAAAAGAAAGCCCAGAAGTTGTTGGGTTATATCAGGAGGCAATTTCGATTTCGGAACAAGGAGATTGTGTTCTCGCTGTACAATTCTCTGGTTCGGCCTCACCTGGAGTATGCTCTGCAGTTCTGGTCGTCCACCCTCAGGAAAGATATTGAGAGGCTGGAGCGAGTGCAGGTGAGGGTCACAAAGTTAATCCCCTCTGTTAGGGATATGGGCTACAATCGACGCTTACGCGCCTGAATTTGTTTTCGCTGGAAACTCGGAGGCTGCGCGGTCAACTCATTGAGGTTTTCAAGTTCTTACGCGGGTTCAACAATGTCGATTTTAGAAGCATGTTTGGTTTAAATGATAACCCAAATCGCAACAATGGTTGGAAGTTGGATTTGAAACGGTTTAGGACTAGTGTGTGTGGGAATTACCTTACGTATAAGATCTGTGACACATGGAACAGGCTACCTTCAGAAGTTGTGAACAGTTCTTCTGTGGATCTGTTCAAGAAAAGGTTAGACCGAATCTTGCACACTATTTGAGGGTGTAGAAAATTTTCCCTGGCACCTGTTGCCATTGGTACCTCCTTGGTATGGGCCACATGGCCTTTTCAGGTACTTCTTTTCCTTGTAACTCCTTGTCACTCTCTCTCTCGTAAGTTAGGTTTACCCGTTTGGGGGTGAGGCCGTTCCATTCTCTCCCCAAAGAGGTTCTTGCACTCAACTTGCGGGGGGATTCCCCGCTTTTTTGGCACCCTGTGGGTTGGCACTGTGGGAGGGGGGTGGCAGCTTGCAACAAGGCGGTTGGGCGGGTGGCACCTTGCATCATTTGATCAACATTGCAATTGCTCTGCACTCTCTCCTTTTGCGGCCATACTACTGGCCAAAAAACTATTACCCAACTTTTGAAAAAATAATGTAGCTCACCCTCTATATTGATCTTACTGCTGAGGCCATATGTTGTACCCATACTTTTACTCTTTCAAACGCTGGCTTTGAATCTAGATTCAACGCCCCAGGAGTAGACGTACTGGCTCACAACTGGAGGGAGGTATCAGAATATGGTGCTCAATTGAAAGGCGGTCAAAGTCAGCAACTGATACTTTCAGATGACAGTCAGTTTCTTCATAAATAATTAATTTTCCTAATTTTTACACAAAATAATTAATTTATTTCCTTTTTCATTTCAGACCATCATTCTGCTATAGTTGGTGAACAAGTTTTAACAATGAAATATTCTTTGGAAGATGAAGCATTGATATTGAACCTGCGTAAGGAGAAACACTGGCGTGCAAAACGAATGAAGAAAGAGTTTCCAAATAAGCGATGGACGATACCTGGAATTCAAAATCTCCTAAAGAAAATCGATATCACAGGGTCGACCAAACGAAAAGAAGGTAGTGCAAGGCCAAAAACATCACTTACTGAGGAAAATATTGACACGGTTTCATCCATAATATGCAGTCAAGAAGAACGGCCCAACACCCACAAGTCCGTTAGAGAAATTTCAAAAATGACTGGTTTTTCTCCCTCTAGTGTTCGTCGTATAGTAAAAGATGATCTGGGTCTTAAATGTTTTAAAAGAGTCGAAGTTCATAAGCTCTCTGCATCAAATAAGCAAGCAAGAGTTGAAAAATGTCGTGCTCTGTTAGATCGATTTCCAGACAGAGTAGTGTCGAAAATATGGTTCAGCGACGAGAAGACCTTTACGGTTGCCTCAACAATAAACACACAAAATGACCGAGTTTATGGAAGACAGGACAAAAAATCTATCAGTCTAGATCGACTATACAGGAAACGTCTACATTTTTCTCAAAAGGTCATGGTTTCCATCTTTATTTCAAAGTTAAGGAAGTCAGAGATTGTTTTTGTCGATCAAAATGCCAAAATCACTGCTGCTTATTACTAAGAAAAAATCCTTGATGCGGTACTGCCGTCGATAAGGGAGAAGTCAAGGTTGCAAGCGTGCATTGATAATGGAGGAGGGCACATTCCGCATAATTTTGGACTCAGTTAGGTAACTGCATAGAAAGAGAACGTTTTCCTACCCTTTCTGTATAAAAGCGAATTACAAAATAATGGTTACAGTTAGCAAAAATCCGACTTCACCACGAGATAAACCATGAAATTCTATACAGGACACGTATATTGATTGTACAAATAACATTTTGATAAAAGTAAAATTATAGTGTTCAAAATCAGGGTAATTATTTTTTTGGCCCACCCTGTATATAAATTATATTGATCCTGATCCGGAGGATCTTAAAATAACAATCCCGATCCTTATCCTGATCCGAGAGATCCTTCATTTAAAGATCCGTTCTCTAATACAGGGCTTCTCAAACTTTTTTCCCTTGCGACCCCTTTGGATCAGACAAAACAAATTTTTTCGCGACCCTTCACTCAATGTCATAAAAGCAATAGGTACTAACACTGTATATTTATGAAAAAAATAATATTTTCAAATGTTTCTGCGACCCCCAATAATATTTACGCAACCCCTAGTTTGAGAAGCGTGGCTCTAATACTGTATTAGGGCGGGTCATACTATGCATTTTTTTTAAATCAATGGAGAGGGGTGTTCAAATGACATATTTTGGTGTATAGAACACAATTCTGAAGAAAATATTTAATTCTGATAACCCTAACCTACATCATTTTGCAGTTGATTATTATTAAATTGTTGATTATTTTACTACTGTAGTTACCCCAGAATATGTCTTCTCACGTTTTCTATCATGGCTGCTCACGTTATCTCTCATAGAGCATTGTTCTAACTAATTCATATAAACACATATAATGTAATTCATATAATAATAATAATATTTAAATACTCAAAAAAAAAGGTGTGCCATTCCACTTAATTGTAATTATCATACAGTTTGGTATATGAAATATTTTGACGGTTTTCTGGCGCGCATAAGGCCATTTTCTGAGCCACCTTTCTCAGAGGCTAGAATGTAACGTTTCAGAACATTCTAAAACGTTTTGTGAAATACAGGGTGTCTCAATATACATGCAACCCATGTCACTGCTAATAATTCTGCCAATATTAATGTTCTCGTTCTATTTTTTCAGATTTGAAGAGAGGAGACGATAACAACTAATAATTATCAATCAAAATGCCTTGGACACAGGAGGAAAAATTTTTTTGCGTCACTACTTATTTGGAGACGAAATCATTGAAAACTGTGCAAGCGAAATTTCGCAGGAAGTTCAACTTCAACAATTATCCCCAGAAAAGCCAAATTTATCGTTGGGCACACAATTTCAAGCCACAGGATCAGTAAACAATCTCAACAAGAAAGCAGAAACACCCAGATCTGGCAGGAAGGTGACTGCAAGATCTCCTGACAATGTGAATGCGGTGAGAGATTCTGTCGGAAGGAGTCCGAAAAAGTCAATCCGAAGACGTTGCCAAGATCTGGGTCTTTCACGTGAGTCAGTGCAAAGAATCTTGATCAAGGATCTTCAGCTGTACCCATACAGGATCCAGATCAAGCATAAACTCACACCAGCTGACATGGCAAAACGTGTTGTGATGTGCCGGTGGTTCGAGAACAAGATCGAAGAGGATCCTGACTTTCTTGATGATGTTTGGTTCAGCGACGAAGCACACTTCTTGCTCAGTGGGTATGTCAATAGCAAGAACAATGTGTTCTGGGGCACACAAGCCCCAGACGAGGTGCTTCAGAGGCCCTTGCACTCTGTGCAGGGTGTCAGGGTGATTGACAACTTCGCTCGTCGGCTTCAAGTGTGTCTGCAGCGCAACGGCGGTCATTTGGAACATGTGCTCTAATAAATGTATCCTTTGATCTAGAGACCTCAAATCTTCAGTTTTTAATTGTTATCATATCAGCTTCCAGGAAATGTAATCTTTTTTGGAGTTTATTTTCTGAGTAATAAATTATTATCATGTCAATGGGTTCCATCTATTTTGAGACACCCGGTATTTGAAGTGACTCATGATTTATGAAGCTATTTTACCACCTCGGCTTGCAGTGAGGGGATAGATTTAATGATTATCTACTGATATTTTTTTTGTTACTGTTCACATGTGAGTATTATTCTGTTATATTTTAGAAAAAGCTATTTCTACGCATATTATAGTGATACATTGAGCAAAATTTAATTAACAACTTTGATTTGAGCTAAAATTAGGTGGTTCATTTTTAGTACAACTCAGCAGTATGAGGCCTATTTCAATGTTCTAAAGAATATTTTTAGGATGTGTTTCTTGTTTTTTTAGAGTACATGAACAAATTATTTGCATTACAGACAACAGATAAATTAGCATTTTATAACATTTTGAAACCAAAAAAGCATAATGTGTTTAGCATTTGCAGATAAATTTGTTCTTGCCCATTTCAGCTCTTTTTTTTAACCAAGAATTTTGCGCTGAAAAGAGTTAATACCTGTCTGTAGTGGATACTTAACTGTTGTATTATTGTTTTTATTTCAGTGTGAACTCATTAAGAAAATGGCTCAAGTCAGAACAAGGACGAAATCAAGTTCTCATCTGAGTAATCTTGTCGGCACTGGCCGGGAGCTGTTGGTGTCTGAACTGCCAACTGTGAGGGATATCCTGAGGTATGGCATCTACTTGAGGAAGCAAAGTGAAGATGACAGGAGGAACTACCCAGTGGACAAGCTGGTGAGTGACATCTACCCTGGTCTGATTTGTCAGTGGAGCAAAGCTAATGCTCTTTTCAAGCCACCTGTTTTCAATGAAAAAGTGACCATCATGTCCAAGCTCAAGGAGGTCTGGAATCAGGCAGTGAAGTTTTCTTTTGGGAAGGGCAAATTTGATGCCAAAGAGAGGTTCATTGTCAAGTTAAACAAGTTCTTTGATATTTTGACTTGCAAGTGTCAGATTACCAGTTGTGAGGGGGGAGGCTGTGAGGGCTGTGTTATCCAAGCCCACATTAACTGTTCCTGCAGCAGAGAGAAAAAGATTCCTGGGAAAGATCTTGCCTACATCAAGGGACAGAAAGAGAAGGTTGGAAGTAAGGGACCCCACCAAATAGGGGGTCCTGATCTACCAGAGCACAAGAGACAGGTGAGGACATTGAAAAGGCAGTGGATGGAAAGGAAGGCAGAGAAAAGGAGAAGGAGCAAGGAGGAAAGTGCTGCAGTAGCAGAGAAGGCAGCCAGGAAGGATGTTAAGAGATTTTTGGCAGATGGTGATGAGGATCTGGAATTGGAGAGAAGTGGTGATGAAGATGAGTTTGTTCCTCAAGTTGAGCTCTTCCCTCAAACTGACCCTGAGCCAGCAGCTTCGGCAAAGGTACAGAAAAACTATGATGAGATTCAAAACATTGCCCTTGCTAGTGTAAGGTATGGCATAGGGCTGAGGCCAACTGCAGCGATAGCAACAGCAGCTCTGATTGACGCAGGAATCATCACAGAAGACAATACAAGTAAAGTGATTGATAAGAGCAAGGTCAAGAGAGCACAGGAGAAGTTGATGAGAGAGCTGGGGGAACAGTTCGAGAAGAAGTGCAGGGAGGAGGGGGGGATCTCTTGCATCCTCTTTGATGGGCGAATTGACCTGACCAATGTGATGATGGAAGCTGAGGGCAGTGACCAATCTTTTCCCGCAAAGATCAAGGAAGAACACTATATTGTTGTTAGTGAGCCTGGCAGCTACTATCTGTTCCACTTTACCCCAGAGAAAGCAACTAAAGAGGAGTCACATGCGGAGAAGATTGCTAAGGTCCTGTTTGCCTGGCTGAAAGAGAGGGGTTATGATAAGACCTTGTTGGCCATTGGAGGAGACTCAACAAATGTCAACACTGGTGTGAAAGCTGGAGTAATGCGGAAGCTGGAGCTGCACCTGGGGAGAAAGCTGGTCTGGTTGGTGTGCAACCTGCACACTGTTGAACTTCCCCTGCGCCATCTCATTGTTGACCTTGATGGCCCTACTCTGTCAGACAAAAAATTATCCGGGCCAATAGGAAAGCTCCTTGATTCTGCTACAGACTTTGATATCAATCCAAACTTCACCCGAATCTCTGTTGGCCCTCCACTGATCAAGCTTCCTGACAAGGTCATTCAAGATCTCTCAACAGATCAATACTATGGCTATAAAATTGTTTGTGCAGTCAGGGATGGAGTACTTCCTGCAGGGCTGGCTCTGTTAGAGATAGGACCAGTAAACCACAGCCGCTGGCTCACCACAGCGAACAGACTTCTCAGGCTCTGGGTGTCAAAGCACGGACTTAAAGGAAAGAACCTGAAGATTCTGCAACTCATTGTGGAATTCATCATTGGAGTGTATTACCCATGTTGGTTCAACGTGAAGGTCAAGCACTCCTGGATCGAAGGGCCTAGGCACATCCTCTTTCAGCTGGACTGCCTCAAGTCCCAGAGAAAGGAGGTGCTGGATATTGTGATGCCAACTGTGAGAAGATCTGCTTGGTATGCCCACAGTGAAGTCATCCTCCAAACACTACTCTGCTCTGAGGATCAGAAGGAGAGGATTGAAGGGGTGGAGAGAATCCTGGCCATCAGGGGAGAGGGGGACCCGGACACTGGGGGACTCCTCTGTTAGGAGCAGAAGGACACCTGACATCAATTGTGATGCTTCCAGCATCGGTGACTTGATCAGCTGGTCAGAAGTTGTGTCAGAGCCACCTCTCACCTGCTCTCTAAGCACCTCAGAGGTGAAAAACTTCATCAACACCCCCATGGAGGTGCGCAACTGGCCTTGCCACACACAAAGCATTGAGAGGGTTGTTAAAATGGTGACTGAGGCTTCTGCTAAGTACTTCTCACAGGAAAAGAGGGATGGAGGGATCAGGGCTCAGGAGACCAGCAGGAAGCTGATGTCCAAGTCTGAGTCAAAGCAGGATTTGTGCAACCTGGCAAAGTTCACGATGTCAGGAGAATGATCTTTGTAATTATATCCAGTGATATACATGCAGTTCACCTATTAATAAATATATGTAAAGTTGATTTGGCCTTGTCAATATAAATGATTTACCTTATATCTTTTAATATTTATAAAGGGGTTCAAAAGTGTAAAATTGGCAATTTAGAAATACAAAATGATGTAGGTTAGAGTTATCCTATCCAAAAAATAAGCTCATATTTGAATTCCCCATGTAAAAACACATAATTTAGACACCCCTGATGGTAGGATTTCCTTCAGATTCATGTTGTCACCTGAGTACGACCCGCCCTACTCTAATATATAGTCTATATATATACAGTATATAATTTATAATTCACTCTTTTAATGTTACAGATAAGGGGATTTGTTCCGAAACGTTTATTTGAATAAACCATGTTCATTGTAGTCTGTGTATATATATATATAATATATATATATATATATATATATATATATATATATATACTGTATATATATATATTATGGTGTCACTTATTTTTCAACTTTTAAGTTTCCGTGCTCTGACCCCATCAAAGTATGCCACATGATGTAAAAACACTCTGTACAAAGTTTTATTGAGATATTTTAATATTTAGAGGTCGCTCAACGGCTTCGAAGTATTGGATACGAGATTCTCAGAAAGTGTGAATATAAACAATTTCCAAATGTATTTAAACAATTTATTATATTCCTACATTAGCAGGAAGTGCACAAGACATTATCATAATATTAAGATAAAATATATTAACATCAGACAGTAGCGTAATTATTATGAATAATCATTATTTCCACCCAAGGTATGATTTTGTCCCCATGTGCAATGCATGCGATGGTCTTCAACAACCTGGAGAAGAAACTGGAGTTGCTCTTCGTCTTTGGTTAGGTATCCAGAAAAATCCTGGATGAGAGCAACTCCACGTTCAGCGAAGTCATTTGTAACAGTTAGAATTTTTACAGTCTCTTTCGCAGTCTGGTAATGAGTATCCTCTTCCCATTGCTCGGCAGTTTTCTCCAAGAATTCATTTGGGAGGTTGAGCTTCGTGAACAATGATTTTGTGTTTTTTGTTACAAAGTTTCCCAAGCTTTTTTCTTGCACAGTATCCGGGTCAACACCCACACGCTTTGGAGGGTTCTCTTGTCCATCAACACTAGTCATAGTTATGACTATGCGATTTTTGATATCAGGGAGGACATCGTCATCGAAAAAAGCAAGACCCGCCAGCTCTTCAGACAAATACCATAAATGAGCTGCCATCTTCTGTGAAGTTACCATGGCAATGCGTGGATGGATGTTTGAATACTTTATTAGTGACTGTAGGAGATGAAGGTCATTTTGGGAAGCACTAATGGCGCAAGGGCACGTGGTCCAAGCTTTCACATAGATGCATACAATAAAAATGCAAAAGTCGCGAAGTCCTCTTTCCTCACGGTTTGTTCACTTAAATTGTGATCTGAACATCCAAAT
Organism: Bathynomus jamesi; assembly: GCA_023014485.1. Lineage (NCBI taxonomy): Eukaryota > Metazoa > Arthropoda > Malacostraca > Isopoda > Cirolanidae > Bathynomus > Bathynomus jamesi. Next base: position 605,452 of record JAJOZX010002202.1, read on the forward strand.
CTTTAAGGAATAGATTGCCTTTGACATCCATCGTGCCTGATGCATCGCTCCGGGAGCATGAAAAACTACACCACGATTAGAGACAGCACCAAGAAACAGACATGCAGTTCAAGTAGCTCCTTATAGTCATCTCGCGGGATTTTCGTAGTCATTGCAGATTTAGAGAAACTAATGAGACCTTCCTTTACATCAGCGACAGCAGAAGTGACAATTTCATCAGTGGTGGAGTCTTCATACCGATTTGGATCAATGTCGTCCCACTTTTCTTGAAATCCCTTAAAAAGTTGGACATCTGTAGCTAATGTGGGGCGCATGCATTCTTCAAAAGCTCCTGCAGCCAAACGTTCGATGAGGTGATGTCTGCAGGCCAGATGGAGTAGGTCACGTCTCAGCATCTGCTGTAAAATAACGCAAGTCCCAGCCATTAGACCAGTATTGGAGCTAGTTGTATCGAAGGATATAGCTTGGACCTTTTCTTCAATATCCCACTTACGGAGAGCTTCAGTGACAGCTGCAGCTTGTGCTTTCCCAGTTCCAGATATGAGCTTTGGAACACCAACAAGTTGATGTACTCCCTGACCTGTTATTATGACAGGAAGACGATAAATTTTTCTTTCCAGTAATTTCCGGTAATAATTTACCATCCCAGTGTACAGTAAGAGGTACATTCGGCTTGGAGTTTTTCATGATGGTCATAGAGAGTGCCTCCCTTTGCTTCTTTCGTTCACGTCGGATGGTCTCTCGATTCACAGCAAGATCAGGGATACCATGGCTGAGACTTTTCGCAGTCTCCGCAATAATCATAGTAGCAGTACGATCAGATATTTTACAGCGATCTAGAACTGCTGTAAGACCAGGCGTGATGACTTCTTTTCTTCCCCGCTTGAAAGGGGGTTTCTGCCTACTTGTTCCAGGAACAGCTTCAGGTTCTAATTTCTCTTCCTCAAACGTCGATAAACTGCTGCTCTCTAGTGTAACAGAATCTAACAATGAATCCTTGCTTTGTTCTGCCTTTCGCTTTCGACTTTGTTCGCTCAACACACGTTTCTCCTTCTTTGCCTCCTTCTGATGTAGCACAATATCAACAGTAGACATTGTTCCACGAGGGCCTTTTTCACTCTGAGCAATGAGAAACTGCTTATCTTCCTCCATTTTGATTATGTCGAGGGCATTTGCATGAGCGATATCAAAGAGGTCATGAAAACAGTCCTTGAACATGCTCTCATTCTTAGCCTGTAATTCTGTCTTGCGGGATGCATTTTTATTCAATGCTTTCCATCGTGAGAAGAGTTTTTCCAGTTTTCTGATTGTGTCCTGTTTGTGTTGACTTGGAATTCGGGCACGATTCTAAAACTCCTCAATTTTTTCAATTGTCATTGACGAAGCCTCTCTTATCGTCGTCTTCTTTTTCATATGTAAATGAAGGAAAAAGGATAGAGCCTGAAGATTTGATGGCAATTTACCACCTCTAATATCATTCTCACACTTGTCAATCAAGTAAACCTTAGATTTCTTTCGAGTCTCCATCATTAGATAATAAATGTATTTTGTTATATAAATTTACACCTGAAAACAGAATTAAGTGTTATAGTTATTATGCAATAAAAAACACTATTACACACATATACTACTATTAAGACTAAAATAACACACACTAATGCAAACACATCCTACCATTAAGGCGACTGAAATGATACTGGGGTGAGGCATAGAAAGGAAGCGCATTTCAATTTAGGAAAAGTAACGACGCGTCATCAAAATTTTAATGGCCTTGAGCGACCTCTAAATATTAATATTTTCTCATGAAACTTCATACATAATCAGCGTTTATACATGCAATGTCACATTCCTAGAGGGTCAGACCGAAACTTCTTCATGGTTCAATTCTTACCATACAATTAAGTGACACCCTAATATATATATATATATATATATATATATATATATATATATATATATATATATATATATATATATATACCGTAAAATTCGGTGTACAAGTCGACGTGGTGTATAAGTCGACCCAAGATTTTGGTTAAGAAATTCGTGTTTCAAGATATATCCTTTGTATAAGTCGATCCCCCACTCCTCCACTAACCAACCAACCAACCAAGTTTACAAGTTTAGTTTACCGCTGCTGCTGCATCAGTTTACCGCCACCGCCTTACCGCATTAGTTTACTCCTAATTTTACCGCTATGGAGCCTCCGTCAAAGCGAATGAAGTATGATGCTGGCTTTAAACTGAAAGTAATTGCTTATGCATGTGAAACAAATAACAGTGCTGCAGCACTGGAGGTCTAACGTCTGTGCTTCAACCTCTTGATGTATGCATTAATAAGCCATTTAAGGACAAAATGCGTATGCAATGGAATAACTGGATGGCTGAGGGCGAAAAGTCTTTCACAAAAGGTGGTAATATGCGTGCCCCATCGCTAGATGCTTTATGCAGATTTGTGATAAATTCTTGGGAATCCATTGGAATTGAAATTGTTCAAAAATCATTCAAAAAATGTGGGATTAGTAATCAAATGGATGGGATGGAAGATGATGTGTTGTGGAGAGATAGTGATAACGAAGAAGATGCAGTAAACAATTTAAGCGATTCCAATTCAGATTCAGATACATATGGCGACCTTGATCCTAATCCTAACTAAATTTTTAAAGTTTTTTATTGTCTTTTAACCTTTTAACTGTGTTTTTAATGAATAAAGTGTAATTCAATATCTGTATTTGAGCTCATCCTTGATCATGTGCACCAGTTTACCTCTCTTGGATTAAGGTTCTGATTTCATACTTGTTGTATAAGTCGACCCTAAAATTTAAAGATATTTTTTAAGCCTTTATACATCGACTTCTACATGGAATTTTACGGTATATATATATATATATATATATATATATTCGCAGAAACATGATATTCGTTTTAATGTTACAAACACTAAGGTTATGCAATTTCATCCTAAAAGCTATAATCAGCCAGTTGATATAAGGTTTAAAATGAATGGTGAAGTAATTGAGGAAGTACAAGAGTTTAAGTATTTGGGTCAAACTATTACCAGCTCCTTGGGTGATGACTCGAATATAAGAAAACAATCTCGAAGCTTGTGTGCTAAAGCGAATATGACCATAAGGAACTTTCGATTGTGTACAAGTGAAGCTAAAGACACTCTTTCGTACTTTCTGCAGTAATATATACGGACAGCAACTCTGGGTGAATTATAAAAAAGGTTCTGGCAGAACCCTAAATTTGCTCTACAATAGGTCTTTTAGACTCTTACATAAATTACCCCCAAGATGCTCAGCTTCGCAAATGTTTGCTACCCGCAATGTCCCGAGCTTCCCGGAGGTAACAAGACGTGCTCAACACAGTCTAATGCAAAGAATTAAAAAATCAACCAACCCGATCATCCAAGCTATCCATGAGTCCTGCCATTTATCCTCTACGGCCTACGCTATGGACTTCTTGGTACGAAAACGTTTGTCTGTAGTTCCACTTAACTTCGACAATGCAGTATTATTTCTAATCAATTGTATATATTTCTATCCTTAGTATGTGAACTGTCATTCTATTAATAATATTTGTCATATGGACTATAGTCTGCCAATAAACCTTTTCATTTTCATTTTCATTTCATTTTCATATATACTGTATGTACACACACACACACACACACACACACACACACACACACCACATATATATATATATTATATATATATATATATATATAATATATATATCAGGTCATCCCATAAGTAATGTCGTTTTTTACTATAGATTAAGTTTAAACTAGTCCTACTCGGTTTAAGCATAAATTTTCTGAAGGTTATATCTAAGAGATCTATCGTGTTTCGCTACATACTTTACAGACCTTGACCAGTGAAGACGTGTGTTTTGCTTTATGTGAACCCCTCATAAACATGGCGGTATCAGAAGAGCATACCAGGCATATAATGCTTTACGAGTTCAAAAAAGGGAATAGTGCTACTGAAGCAACGCGAAACATTCACGACGTTTATGGCAACGATATTCTGCATGTGAGGAAATGTCAAAGATGGTTTCAAAAGTTTAGGAATGGTGACTTCTGTTTGACAGATGCAGCACGCTCTGGACGCCCTGCTGAGTTTGATGATGACCTGCTGTTAGCGGCACTTGAAGAAGACTGTTCAACAACTGTCGAAGAATTGGCCCAGAAACTCAATTCATCCCCGTCCACCATCCATCGACTTTTGAAACAACTCGGGAAAGTGCCTAAGTTAGGAAAATGGGTGCCACATGAATTGTCGGTCGACAATCTGAGGGGGCGGGTAAACATTAGCACAGCTCTTCATTCCCGTGAACTCCAAGATCCGTTTTTGCACTGTTTAGTGACTGGTGATGAAAAGTGGATACTGTACCAGAATGTTAAGCGCCATCGACAGTGGGTTTGTGCCGGGGAACCAGCGACACCACAGCCAAAACCAAATCTTCACCCTCGGAAGGTGTTGCTTAGTGTTTGGTCGGGTAAAGGTGGTGTAATACACTTTGAAACCTTACCACACAAACAAACAATCACCGCTCAAGTCTACTGTCAACAACTGGATCGATTGAACACTGCACTAAAAGAAAAGAGACCTTCTTTGGTTAATCGGAAAGGAATCGTGTTCCACGACGACAACGCACGTCCTCATACCGCTCGGATCACTTCTGCAAAAATTGAGGAGCTTGGGTGGGAAAAAATTCCACATCCTCCATATTCTCGAGACCTTGCACTTTCAGATTATCATCTCTTCAGAAGACTGCAAAACTATCTTGACGAGAAACAGTATACTTCTTTAGATGACCTGCACACCAGTCTTTATACGTTTTTTGCCTCAAAACCGCCTGAATTTTATAAACACGGCATTGAAAAGCTTGTAGGACGTTGGCAGAGTGTCATTGATTCCGATGGAAAATATATACTAGATTAGAAAAAGGGTCAGTTGAGTTTTTTTTTGTCCTTCAAATTCCGATCTAAAAAACGACATTACTTATGGGATGACCTGATATATATATATATATATATATATATATGTTAAACACAGACCGTGCATGGAACAAGGAACTCTTCTGGGAAAATTAAATCCACTATAGTCCGAATAAGTAATGGTAAATGACAAATACCATAGTTTTTTTCCTTTTTCATGATTTTAGCCCGACGTGGGCAACGGGTCTCTCGCAAAGAGATCCCATAATATAGCTTCCCTCACCAGCTATCTGCAAAGCAGACAGGATCCAGCTTTGGGACGTGGATCTAGGGTTTAAAGCAAACCTAGATCCCTACACTCAGAACCTCTATATAAGTAAAAGACTCGTTGCATTCACGTCGTGTTGAATAAATCAAAGAAAAAGGGGGTAACTATTGTATTTTTAGCCAAAAAAACCAAAACTTAAACCTCAACCGGGACATTGAGCGTCCACTTTTCAAGGCACGAAACACGTCCGTTTAGTATACACAAACTCAGAATGGTTCCCTGAGAACATTATATGTTAAACACAGACCGTGCATGGAACAAGGAACTCTTCTGGGAAAATTAAATCCACTATAGTCCGAATAAGTAATGGTAATGACAAATACCATAGTTTTTTTCCTTTTTCATGATTTTAGCCCGACCTATAGTGGATTTAATTTTCCCAGAAGAGTTCCTTGTTCCATGCACGGTCTGTGTTTAACATATAATGTTCTCAGGGAACCATTCTGAGTTTGTGTATACTAAACGGACGTGTTTCGTGCCTTGAAGAGTGGACGCTCAATGTCCCGGTTGAGGTTTAAGTTTTGGTTTTTTTGGCTAAAAATACAATAGTTACCCCCTTTTTCTTTGATTTATTCAACACGACGTGAATGCAACGAGTCTTTTACTATATAGAGGTTCTGAGTGTAGGGATCTAGGTTTGCTTTAAACCCTAGATCCACGTCCCAAAGCTGGATCCTGTCTGCTTTGCAGATAGCTGGTGAGGGAAGCTATATTTATGGATCTCTTTGCGAGAGACCCGTTGCCCACGTCGGGCTAAAATCATGAAAAGGAAAAAACTATGGTATTTGTCATTTACCATTACTTATTCGGACTATAGTGGATTTAATTTTCCCAGAAGAGTTCCTTGTTCCATGCACGGTCTGTGTTTAACATATAATGTTCTCAGGGAACCATTCTGAGTTTGTGTATACTAAACGGACGTGTTTCGTGCCTTGAAAGTGGACGCTCAATGTCCCGGTTGAGGTTTAAGTTTTGGTTTTTTTTGGCTAAAATACAATAGTTACCCCCTTTTTCTTTGATTTATTCAACACGACGTGAATGCAACGAGTCTTTTACTTATATAGAGGTTCTGAGTGTAGGGATCTAGGTTTGCTTTAAACCCTAGATCCACGTCCCAAAGCTGGATCCTGTCTGCTTTGCAGATAGTTGGTGAGGGAAGCTATATTTATGGGATCTCTTTGCGAGAGACCCGTTGCCCACGTCGGGCTAAAATCATGAAAAAGGAAAAAAACTATGGTATTTGTCATTTACCATTACTTATTCGGACTATAGTGGATTTAATTTTCCCAGAAGAGTTCCTTGTTCCATGCACGGTCTGTGTTTAACATATAATGTTCTCAGGGAACCATTCTGAGTTTGTATATATATATATATACACATATACAGGGTGTCCCAGAATTAACTATCTATTTCAATGAAATCGGACAAATTTTTTAAAAACACTTTTATTTATGTTTATCATGTTTAATATGTGTTAAAAATGTATAAATTTCTAAATTTTGTTCATAATTTTATTTTCAAAATTTTTTCATTATCTGGTCCAATGAAAGACCGTCTGAAGTCATAGAATGGCAAAGAGACTCTCCAAAAGTTAACGTGTGGCTTGGAATGACCAAATCCAAAATTTATGGCCCATTCTTCTTTCCGGAAGCAACTGTAACAGGTACCGTCTACCTTGATATGCTTCAGCAGTTTCTCGAACTACAGCTTCTTGATGATGGCATTCTTGATAATGTTGTGTTTCAACAAGATGGAGCACCATGTCATTATGCACTAATTGTTCGAGAATACCTCAACAGACGCCTTCCGAATCGGTGGATTGGACGTGGAGGACCTCGACCTTGGCCTCCGCGTTCTCCGGATTTGACACCCCTGGATTTCTTTGCATGGGTTTCATAAAAACAAGGTTTATCGCCAAAAGATCAATGCTTCTTGTTGAAACACAACTTATCAAGAATGCCATCATCAAGAAGCTGTGGTTCGAGAAACTGCTGAAGCATATCAAGGTAGACGGTACCTGTTACAGTTGCCTCCGCAAAGAAGAATGGGCCATAAATTTTGGATTTGGTCATTCCAAGCCACACCTTAACTTTTGGAGAGTCTCTTTGCCATTCTATGACTTCAGACGGTCTTTCATTGGACCAGATAATGAAAAAATTATGAAAATAAAATTATGAAAGAAATTTAGAAATTTATACATTTTTAACACATATTAAACATGATAAACATAAATAAAAGTGTGTTTTTAAAAAATTTGTCCGATTTCATTGAAATAGATAGTTAATTCTGGGACACCCTGTATAACGTAAAGAACGACGCTTTGTATAGGAGAATATTCCGCGCAAGATGAGAGCGAAAGAACGAAACAAATGAAAACAATGAGGTAACCACCCGGGAATCGAACCCGGCATCTTCCGATTGCCGGTCAGATATGATAACCATTACACCACGGGCCTCACTCAATCAAATGTCGTAATTCCTCTACATGCGCGTAGAAACCAATGCCCCAAAGGGGCACCTCCCGCATGCCGTAACATTATATACATTATAACTGCAAACACGCAGTATAATTAACGTAAAGAACGACGCTTTGTATAGGAGAATATTCCGCGCAAGATGAGAGCGAAAGAACGAAACAAATGAAAAAAATGAGGTATGCGGAGGTGCCCCTTTGGGGCATTGGTTTCTGCGCGCATGTAGAGGAATTACGACATTTGATTGAGTGAGGCCCGTGGTGTAATGGTTATCATATCTGACCGGCAATCGGAAGATCCCGGGTTCGATTCCCGGGTGGTTACCTCATTTTTTTCATTTGTTTCGTTCTTTCGCTCTCATCTTGCGCGGATAATTCTCCTATACAAAGCGTCGTTCTTTACGTTAAATATACTGCGTGTTTGCAGTTATAATGTTTATAATGTTACGGCATGCGGAAGGTGCCGCTTTGGGGCATTGGTTTCTGCGCGCATGTAGAGGAATTACGACATTTGATTGAGTGAGGCCCTGGTGTAATGGTTATCATATCTGACCGGCAATCGGAAGATCCCGGGTTCGATTCCCGGGTGGTTACCTCATTTTTTCATTTGTTTCGTTCTTTCGCTCTCATCTTGCGCGGATAATTCTCCTATACAAAGCGTCGTTCTTTACGTTAATTATACTGCGTGTTTGCAGTTATAATATATATATTATATATATATATATATTATATATATATATATTTATTTATTGTGTATCCACACACACACACAGAATATATTGAACATGGTTTATTCAAATAAACGTTTCGGAACAAATCCCATCATCTGTAAAATTAAAAGAGTGAATTATAAAAATACAAAAGTTAAAATTATGAAAAAAATATAAAAATTTGACTTAATTAATATAGCAAATTTTGATGGGTTTTTTATTTCTGATTTTTCTCCATGTATTTTGTATGGTTTTCAAGGTTCATGTGCTTTTTACCCTTCCCGACCTATCCCCGCTTTTAGGTTGAGCGTTTCAGCCAATTCAAACGTGGTACTGGCTGATGGGTCTGTTTGGTTTGAGAGTTGAATGAGGAAGGATGTATTAAACAAAGCTCCTGAATTTTGTATAATAAATGTGTATTTAGCGAGCAATTTATTTTGAAAGTATTAAAATTGGGAGTTAGAACAAACAAACAAAACCTTCGACTGCGGCCGCGCACGCGGCGTCCGGGGGTAACGTACAGACATAAGCGTTCGGAAACAGTCAAAGGTAGGCAGATAGAAGCGTTCGACTTCGTTCAAAGCTGAATATTATTAATATTTTATTATTATTATTAGTCTTAATATTATTTTTAGTGTCACCGTGCTGCTTCGCTAGGGGTGGCTTTAAACCTTATATTTATATTATTATTGTTTCGTGCTGCCGGTGGCCACTAAACCTTATATTTATATGGATTATTGTGTGATCGTACTGCCGGTGACCCTGTAGTGTTTTACTTATTAAAGGGTGTATTTGGCCGATACATTAACAGTGCAACAGGTAAATTAATATCTCTTCAGCTTTATCAGTAGACTTTTCGTCGACACAACCTTAAGGATTGACGAAATAACTTACCGGTTGAATTTTATGTTTATTAAAATAACTAATTTAGAATAACTAACTGAAAATAGGACTCAAATTTTTAGGGTAATGGCGAATGTTATTACATTAAACAGCACCGGGAGAGAAAGTGGTAACTGCTACTGATAAATTGACAACCTTTACTTACAACATTTCGAGAGCCCCCAGAAACCTGCGGCCCTGATTGAACAAAGTGTAGAATTCAACTCCCGTATGTAGGATCTTATGGCACCCTTGTAGAGGGTGTTTTTCAAACTTCTTCCACCAAGAGGTAGTCCTTTTCCCTCATTCCCAACAGAAACACCAACAAATAAAATTATAAAAACAGTTACAATCTTTGAGAAGTTACATTCAACAGACATCTTTAATTTATCTTTCCTAAACAACTATATGGAAAACGCTATGCTATATTTGAAAGTTTAATGAGAAATACTTAAAAAAATGTTATATTAACAATGTTCATTACAAAGATTTCTGTCAATGCCATTTATTAAATTTAATTACGAATCATTACACTCCATTACAGCCCCTATACTATATATTTATATTATTATTGTGTCATCGTGCTGCTGGTGGCCCCTAAAACTTATAGCAATAACTTTGACAATAACTTTTAGCTATTAAAACCGTGGCCGTTAAAGTTTATAGTGTGACGTCACACAATTTTTTATTACATTTTTTTTAATCAAAACCCATTGATGGTGGTACTGACATTGCTATCGGTGACATTCGCACTCTGTAGGTGGCACTCCCCTCCCCTCCCCTTTAGGACTGACACCGCTCCCCCCTGCTCCACTCGCACTAAATGCGCCTATATTACTAGCGTACCACCCCGGCAGGGAGACTTTTCATTATCTCATACGTTTATTATTTACTTTTATTTTCTTTAATTATTTTGGAGTATTCGGCGCCAGTGACCTCGATGTGCCAGAGAGACTACGCATCAACATTCAACTCAGCTGAAAGTTCATAAGGCAGAACTTCAGTAGGCTGACCATATTTCCTTGAGAAATATTACAAAAGTCTTATAGGTTATGAATAATAATTTATGATTGACCAATATTAAAGTATATTTATAGTTTTTATTAAAAACGGGACAAAATTGACATTTTTATTAAAACGACGGGACGGCCAGGATATATAAACAAAACGGTACTGTCCCGTTCAAAACGGTACGTATGGTCAGCCTAGGCAGAAGTTACGCTGCAACCCATATCCACCACATTTAATATCCTTCCTTTCCCCTTGCTAAATTCCAACTTTCTGCCATTTAAATATTAAGAAACCTAACCTAAGTAAATTCATAAAACTTCGTAGATAAAATTACAAATTGTCCAAATGCTGACAATTTCTTCATGATCAGTTTCGATGTCAAAAACCTTCTTACACTATACGTACAGTTGCCCGCATATGTAATGTTCCTCGCCTCACAGGTGACTCTGTACATGTGGCAACATCGCAGTATTAGTCAAGGTACCCCAACTGGGGGGAGGTGAGTTGGAGGGGGTACATTTAATGTGCAGTCATTGACATGCAGGTAATTATAATGTAACGTCTGTGTTCATAAAGATAAACAATTAATATAATCGTGAACAGCGTTGAACTCCATGTAGTTTACTAGTCTTATACAGTAATAAGGTTCCATTATGACTACTGCAAATCTATATGAACAGTTACTACAATAAAACTTTTTATATACTTGTGAATGCAAAATGTTCGCCTGGAGGAAATTTTCGCGTTTTTCGCGTAGGCTATAGTTTACGCGAAAATATCCAGCAGACGAAAATTTGACAATTTAAACTAATCTTTGGAAGATTGTGAAGTAAAAGCAGTAAAATCATTTTAAATTATACTATATTATTACTGTATAACAAGAATGTCATGAAAATGCCGCTAATTTCCCAACCCTTCCGAATGGTTTCCCTCATTTTGTGTAGATTATCCCATGCAGAGACAATCCATTTAGCATGAATAGGTTTCAGCGTGAAGAGATTCATTTACGTTGAGTTCTGCTGAAACCTCGACCAATCACAGTCCAGAATAATTGTCGTCATTCATGAAGTCATTTTAATCTTTAAGATTAGCAACTGTTGACTGCGAAATTAGGATATGAAAGAGCGAAAATTTATTGCCGCAAAATTAACCTGGTTTATAGTATATATACTTATAAACTCATACAATATTATACCAATGTTTGTGAACTAACGTTGATGGGCCAAACCGAGGTGTTGACATCGTTACTGGCATGATCTATGTTCATATCATGTTTCTACACCGTATGACGAACACCGACTCTAAAAATTAATCCAGCTCAAGATAAAATTGCACAGCGAGGCCGGATAATTGATATGCGGGAAGCAGGCCTCTCTCTAACTGACATAACCATGGAACTGGGAATTTCGAAGGCTACTGTTTGACGCTGGGTGCAGAGGTGGCAGGAGAGTGGGAATCTGCTAGATCGTCCTAAGGGTGTGGCACCAAGAAAGGCCACCCCAGAAGAAGACAGGAGAATAATCAATGAAGTGCAGAACGATCCTAGCAACAACACAGTCGCAATTAGGGGGACACTACATATGGGCGTGTCAGGTGACACCGTGAGGAGACGGTTGCATGAAGCAGGATATCACCTCCGTACTCCTGCCAAAAAAGAGAGGATCGAGGAACGACATCGTCAGGCCAGGCTCTCGTTTGCTCGCCAACATATAAATGATGATCTCGCATACTGGAGCAGAGTTATCTTCCCTGACGAGAAGACGTGATAGGTTTACTTCTTGTGCCAAACATTTGGAAATTTGTTCATGTGCCACTGTCAAAAAGTCTGGTTAGATGAATGCCTGTCTCCTTGAATACCGTCCCGTTTTCTATAGGCTTTGTATAGACGATACGTTTATGCTGTTTCGTCAGGAGTTTCATCGAAAACTTATTTTATTATCTTGATAATAATTTAGCATAGAAACAGAAATGAAGGATAAGTTATCATTTCTTGATTCTGTTTCGGAACGAAAACACAATAATTTTATTTCGTACTGTATGTATACCGTAATCAGACACTTACTGGCTTCGGAATGAAATTCTTTAGCTACTTCTCTTTTAAATTTAAAATTGGTGATATCAAAACTCTATTATCTACACTTACAGTATATTTCATCATATAAGGTATTCCATATAAAACAGGAGTTTATTAATACTGAATAACTTTAAAATTCTGAAATCAGTAAGTAACGATTGAGGTTTACAAATTACTAAATCGTTGTACATTCATTTAAAACCAATTTCACGGGTCAACAAAGTTTTTCCTTCAGACTCAAAAATAACTATTAATTTGAGGCTGCTGATTTCGAATATAAACTTTTTTTTGGCATATCTGGTCGGGGGTTTTCTGTACAGAAGGTGGATTTGTTTGGTTGACCTTATTTCCTGTAGATTTTTTATTAATGATTACTTTTCAAATGTTTGTGTTTAACTATGTTTTCATCTACTTTTTCTCTTTTCAGATGTGATGAAACTGTGTACTTCTAGATGTTGCAGCAATAAACCTGATCCATTCTGCTACATTTGTGGTTTATTCACTTCATCTTCACAACGCAGGAACATTACACAACTCATTAAAATAGCCTACTATCACTACTTTGGTTGTCAATTTCGAAACCAAGAGAAAAGCTGGGCACCACATGTTTGCTCCACTTTCTATTCAAACCAGCTAAGAGACTGGCTGAATCGTAAACGAAAAAGCATGCCATTTGCAGTGCCAATGATTTGGCATGAGCCAAAAAATCATGTGAATGACTGCTACTTCTGCCAAACCAAAATAACTGAGTTTACTTCCAAAACCTAGGCATAAGATTGTTTATCCTATGGTTGACTCAGTTATCAAACCAGTACCTCACAGTGATGAACTGCCAGTTCCAGCACCACGAGAAGACAAAAAAGTGCTTCATTCTCTTCTGATGAAGAATCTTCAGAACACAGTTCTGGTGATGAAAATAAACCCCATTTCGTCACACAAGATGACTTAAATGACTTAGTAAGGGATTTGTATCTCTCTAAATCGCAGTCTGAACTTTTGGCATCAAGACTGAAACAATGGAATTTGGTTGATGGAGGTGTTCGGATAACATCCTTTCGAAAAAGAAGCTCCGATGTTTCATGCTACTTCAAAACTGTGAATCACATATGCTTCTGCTCTGGTATACAAGGTTTATTTTCATTCTTTGATATACAGCATGATCCCAGACAGTGGCGTCTATTTATTAATTCATCTAAGCGCACTTTAAAAGTGGTTCTTTTGCACAATGGTAACAACTACCCAAGTGTATCAATTGGACATTCTGTTCACCTGAAAGAGTCATATGAAAACATGGTGATTCTTCTTAATGCTGTTAGTTATGAAAACTACCAATGGAATATTTATGGTGATTTGAAAGTGATTGGACTCCTTCTTGGCATGCAAAGTGGGTACACGAAATATTGCTGCTTTCTTTGCTTGTGGGATAGCAGGGCTACACAACAACATTACATCAAGACTGACTGGACTCCTCGTGAAACTTTTGTTCCTGAACAGCACAGTGTGAAGTATCAACCATTGGTTGATCCAAAAAAGATCTATCTACCACTACTTCACATAATGCTCGGTCTCATGAAAAATTTTGTGAAGACCCTGAACAAAGAATGTCGTGGATTTCAGTATTTGTGTGACAAATTCCCCAGTATTACTGATGCTATATTGAAAGAAGGAATTTTCATTGGGCCTCAGATAAGAACTATTCTAAATAATGATGAATTTCTGGAACACCTTCAACAAAATGAATTATATGCTTGGAATTCCTTCAAGAGTGTGTGCCAGAATTTTCTTGGCAGTCATAAGGCTGGTAACTATAAAATACTCATCCAAGAACTTCTAGATGCTTATAAAGACCCAGGAGCTCGTATGTTTCTAAAGATTCAGTTTTTGCATAGTCATCTTGATTTTTCCCTGAAAATCTTGGTGATGTGTTCTGATGAGAACGGAGAAAGATTCCACCAGGTATATCAGAGATGGAAGAAAACATTAAAGAACGATGGGATCCTCATATGATGCCTGACTTTTGCTGGATGCTGAGAAGAGATAAACCAAGCGTTGAATTCAAACGAAAATCCAAAAAAACTAATTTTCGAACATCCAGTGTATAATCATTGTGAAATATACATGAAATGAAATTTACACATTGTAATTTTTTTGCATTTTAAAGTAAACAGTAACTGAAATGCTTTGAAAATTCATAAGAATCTTACGTAATGAGCCAAATTTTGGAGTATATGTGCAAAATTTCCTCGGTAGGGGGGGTCAGAATTCCAAAAATTGTGACCTGATACAGCAAAAACATTGCCATATTCGTAATCAGCACTCAAAAATTGGCAAAAAAAAGGTATTGAAGTACTTGAAACATAAAAAAAGTTTTAGTTTGTTAACCAGTGTTTTTAACAAATGTCTTGCATCACATTCACTAAATATTGTGTGATCTTAATTTTACTTGCTTTTCGGGATAATTTGAACTTAAGTACAGTAAACCCTCGCCCAACGCGTGCTTATCCAGCGCGAATTTGCTTATGCGCGGAAAAAAAATGCGAACAATTAATTATTTGCAGAAAGCGTAAAATTTGATTATACACGGTCCGCCAAACACGCTCTAATACAGTAGTACTGTACGCGTGCCAATACGCGCTCTAGTGTTTTCTCCTACACTCTCCAACACTCCCGCATCTCCCTCCTCTCTCTCGCGTCACCCCGCCGGCATCACCCTTTGTTTCAGTCCCGCTAACGCGTTAAGTTCAGTGAAGTTGTGTTGGATTGTTTTTGTCGTACTTTGCCGTTGTTTTTAGACAGCAGTATGGCACCAAAACGTAAAGCATCTGCAAGTGATTGTGAAGAGAAGAAAAGTCGTAAGGTTATGACCAGAGCTGGGCACTTGCGGCATATTGCGGTACTGCGGTACTGCTGCACTACCAAACCGGTACCAAACCGGTACGCGGAAATTTGAATGCGGTAGCGGTACTGCGGTACTTTCAGCGATCCTTTGCGGTACTGCGTTATGGGGGCCCGGGGTGGTAGTGCGGTGGTACCGCAAGTACCGCAGTACCGCAAAATATGCCGCAAATGCCCAGCTCTGGAACTTATGACATTAGCCGAAAAAATAAAGATTCTAGATAAGTTGGCCGCGAGTATGACGTGAATGAGTCTACCATCCGCACCATCCGAAAGAGTGAAGAAAAGATACTTGCTACTTATTTTCATTTAATATATTTTATTTATCATATGTAAATATCATTATGTTTATGATTTTATTATGTTCTTATTTCATATGCAGCATAGGTAGGGAAATTCATTTATGTGTGAATAAAAACTCTACGTATCTAAGTATTAATGGGAGACTTTACGCGGCCGTGTTCACGTATCCCCATTTATCCCATAGGGCAGTGCTGTCCAACTTCTATAAAGCGCGGCCAAGATGTTGCCTATAATCATACACTATTGGTTAATACGACTTAGGAACCCGTTGAATGTTGTTCTCCCTACTAGAACTGACAAAATAGGGAAGAAAATTCAGAAATTAAATTTGGCAAACGTCCATTCCGCGGGCCGCAAGTTGGACAGCGCTGCCATAGGGTATTAAGTTTGTCCAACGCGAATTTATCTAACGCGCCGTTCTCGAGGAACCTAACCTCCGCGTTGGACGAGGGTTTACTGTATACTTCTGTAATTCCAGTTTTTAATGATAATGAGGATGGATGAGCCATAATAGGTTTATTTGTTCTCTCGCACCACATTCACTTGAAAATATCCAAGAAGTACACCTCTCTCTCTCTCTCTCTCTCTCTCTCTCTCTCTCTCTCTATATATATATATATATATATTTATATATATATATATTATATAATATATATATATATATTATATATATATATATATACACACACACACTATATAATTATATATATATATAATATGGGAAGTTATTCAGACATAATATTATTGTCAGCATATATAAACACACATGTAAATGGAATATATAAAAACATTTTTTAATACTTATAATAAAAACAAGCATAACATATATATATATATATATATATATATATATATATATATAAAATGTGTGTGTGTGTGTGTGTGTGTGGTGTTGAAAAAATGTATACATACATAAAATATTTAATAATTCGTGCAACGTAATTTATATGACCATTCATAATAAGGAAAATTCTTAATATAAACGGAATCTGTGTGCAAATAACGAATGGGCCGAATGCAACCTAACAGTGCCCATAAATTCCAGTGCCAAGGGTGAGATGGGGAAAAGATGGGGCTTCTTACGGGCTCTGTTTTTCCGAATTAAACCGCACAATTAATTATCCGGTAAAGGGAACGCTTCATCAGTTGAGTGGTGTTTAAGTTATCTGCTAACGAAGTGTACCATTTATATATATATATACACACAGGGTGGGCCGAATGTCTGGATCCATAGGAAAATATTTATTTTAATACATAAATTACAACAAATGGTAAATACTTAAAATGAATATCAACTTTAACTCGTAAATGCGTATCCGTGATACTCTACAGTAGTTCGTACTCCAGTGTAAATACTCAAATACTTTTTTATTTCAGCCCAGAAATGGCTTCGAATCTAACAACAGAAGACCGGGTAGAACTTGTGCTCATGTACGCAAGACAGGGCGCTACACACAGAGAAGTTGCTACCGAATTCAATAGAAATCATCCTGATAAGCATCCAGTAACACATGCGAATGTTGGCAAGTTGTTTAAACGTTTCAAAGAAACAGGAAGTGTACATGATCGACGGCGTTCTGGTCGTCCAAAAACTGCAACTGATGAAAATACCTCTGCAATGGTATGTGAAACTTTAACGAATAGTCCAGTAAAGTCAACAAGAAGATTATCAAATGAAACACGCATCTCGAGAACGTCAATTCGAAGAATTATTAAAAATCATAAATTTCATCCCTAAGTGTCTCGATGTCAGAGGCCGCCAATTTGAGCATTTGTTATAATTTGTTGTTTATACTGGAGTACGAACCACTGTACAGTATCACGGATACGCATTTACGAGTTAAAGTTGATATTCATTTTAAGTATTTACCATTTGTTGTAATTTATGTATTAAAATAAATTTTTTCCTATGGATCCAGACTTTCGGCCCACCCTGTATATATATATATATTATTATATATATATATATATATATATATATATATATATACATACTTTGTGTTCAGTAAATTGGTTGTAATTGGATGAACACAGAAAAATGTACCTAATTTAAAATTAGTGAGGTTCCAATAAATATTAA
The DNA here is from genome assembly GCA_023014485.1 of Bathynomus jamesi. NCBI lineage: Eukaryota > Metazoa > Arthropoda > Malacostraca > Isopoda > Cirolanidae > Bathynomus > Bathynomus jamesi. The sequence continues at coordinate 623,155 of JAJOZX010002202.1, forward strand.
AAATAACAAATTATTATAAATTTTTAAAAAAATTTATTGTAAAATATTTAAAACATGGAGAGAGATATTGTAATTTAATTCTGGATTTCTTTTAAAAACTAAATATTTTCTCAAAGAATAAGCTCCGCTTTTTTCACATTTACCAATTATTTTAAAGTTGTCACTCTTTACTGAGTGATCTTTATTTTATGCATAAGTTTATGAAGTAAGTTTTTGGAGCGACTGTTCGTCCTCTATATTCATCGATTCGAACTTAGAATCAGCGTGTAGTTTTATCAATGCAAGACGAATGGCATTCATCACAGCAATGTTCGTAAATGATTGGCAAGCAAAGATGGTCTGGAAGTCTCTCTTTCACACGAAATCATACAAGAAGCTGAACGTCTATATATTCGTCATTTTATTGAAAAATATGTAAAATATTGTGTTCCGAATTATTAAGCAAGTATTCTATTTACGGATCTAAATGGTGAAAATGGGTAAGAAGAAGGATTTAACACTAACTGAGAAAAGAAAAATAGTCAAGTTACTCGCTGAAAATATAAAATCTATTAAAATTGCGAAGCAGTTTGGCAGAGCTTATCGAACTGTAAACAAGTTTATAACGGAGGGTACCAAACTGAGGCAGCGAAGTGATAAAGGAGCTATAAGAAAAGTGACAAGACAGCAAATATCTGTAATCAAGCGCAAATTGCAAAGCATCCATTGTCTTCAAGTAAAGAGATTTTTGAGCAGGCTGGCATACATAATGTACCAAGAACATCTCGATGTGGAATCCTCCAAACAATTGGCAAGACGTGTAAGCCTACGATTCAGTCACCATTAACACCCAGGTACAAGAAGCAGCGTGTTGAATGGGCGCGTCAGTACTTGAAAACAGATTTTAATACTGTTTTGTTCACCGATGAATGAAAAGCAACCTTTGAGGGACTTGATGTTTGGTCAAGAAGATGGATTGCTGAGAGCCAATTTCTACCATCGAGATTAAGACGCCAACAAGGTGAGGGTAGTGTCATGTTTTGGGCAGGATCGATAGGCAATGAAGTAGCTGTCCCATACAGAGTGCCTGATGGTGTAAACATGAATGCCCAGTCTTACACACTTTCTAAAAGAAAACCTCATTCCATGGTAGAGATTGACCCTTAGCAATCCATCTTCTTGACCAACCATCAGATCCCTCAAGGGTTGCTCTTCATTCATCGGTTAACAATACAGTATTAAAATCTGTTTTCACTTAATGACGCGCCCATTCAACACGCTGCTTCTTGTACCTGGGTGTTAATGGATGGTGACTGAATCGTAGGTTTACACGTCTTGCCAATTGTTTGGAGGATTCCACATTGAGATGTTCTTGGTACATTATGTATGCCAGCCTGCTCAAAAACCTCTTTACTTGAGGACAATGGATGCTTTGCAATTTGCGCTTGATTACAGATATGTGCCGCCTGGTCACTTTTCTTATAGCTCCTTTATCATTTCGCTGCCTCAGTTTGGTACCCCCCGCTACAAACTTGTTTACAGTTCGATAAGCTCTGCCAAACTGCTTCGCAATTTTAATAGATTTTATATTTTCAGCGAGTAACTTCACTATTTTTCTTTTCTCAGTTAATGTTAAATCCTTCTTCTTACCCATTTTCACCATTTAGATCCGTAAATAGAATACTTGCTTAATAATTCGGAACACAATATTTTACATATTTTTCAATAAAATGAGATAATTATTTTAATTATCAAAATATTTTATCGAAATTAATACCATCAATGCTGCTATATATAGTGATTATTTGCAACAAATTTCATTGAAATCGGGGAAAAACTTTTGAAAACATTGGAGAAAATGTAGTCTGTTTAATAATTTGGAACGCAGTGTAATTACTGAAAAGTATCTATGAAACGGGGGCTCGAAATGACGTTACAGTCAACCAAGACAAATTTATGGCTGCTAACATTTTTTTATTTTCAAAATGCGGAAAATGCAATTGTGCTTATATTTACATTGTGAAAGTATTCAAGTTACAAAAAAGAAAAATCTGCGATAAAGTGTTTAACTGGGGTTAATTCCTATGTCAGAATCCTATACTGAGTGATATGACGTAACTAGTTACATGTGATTGTAACTAGTTAATCAGTTACATTTTTCGTCCGAATAATTGTAACTGTAACTAGCTACAAAAATCATGAATATTTGTAACTTCTACCAGTTATTTTTTCTGTGAGGGCAAAAGTTAGTAGCTTTTTTCACAAACCTTGTTCAATGTACATATTGTGCACAGTGCAAGTTTATTGACAACATACATCCAGAGCTGGGCATTTGCGGCATATTTTGCGGTACTGCGGTACTTGCGGTACCACCGCACTACCACCCCGGGCCCCCATAACGCAGTACCGCAAAGGATCGCTGAAAGTACCGCAGTACCGCTACCGCATTCAAATTTCCGCGTACCGGTTTGGTACCGGTTTGGTAGTGCAGCAGTACCGCAGTACCGCAATATGCCGCAAGTGCCTAGCTCTGTATACATCTAATGCTGATCTGATAAAATCTTGTTTATTCGTTAAATCACAGTCAATCTTAAAAACATTAACAATCTTGGCAAGTATTACTTGTCAGGGAAAGTACTTTTACCAAGATTGGATGCTCGCTATAACCAGCAAAAATTTTAAAAGTAACTAGTAACTACTTACTTTTTTAAACAGTAACTAGCAAATAGTTACTTATTTGAGCTAGTAACTGTAATTAATTAAAAAAAATGGGATCACCTGAAGATCAGGGCACCCAGCCTTCTTTAGTTAGCCTTATAAGGCTAACTAACGAAAATATAAGACCTAACCTAACCAATCGTCAAAGGCGTTTAGTTAACCTAACAATTGGTTAGGTTAGGTCGTGATATTTTCCTTAGTTAGCCTTATAAAGCTAACTAAAGAAGGCTACGGGCCCTGATTTTCAGGTGATCCAAAAAATGTAGACTTAGACTATGTAGGCTTTAGCTAAGTTACATTAGCCTTGTTCTAAAACCCCAGTTATGAAATCTTACGAAGATTTAGGTCTATTTTCATAAGTTCATTTAAGATAGACCAATGATGGCAAACCACTGACCCGCGGGTCTAGTACTGACCCACGAGGCAATTTTTAGTGACCCACGAGCTCTTATTTAAATAAAATATGACTTTAAGTCTTAATATTTTCTGCCTTACAGTTTTAAAATTATTTTATTCTCCACCGAAATAAACAGCTGATACACATTGAAGGGTTTTTAAACGTATAGTATACGTTTAAAAACGTGTGTGTATGTTTGACAACTTACAATTCATCCAATACCCCATACTATTCAATTTGAAGATCTTCAGTTATCAGCTTTTCATTGGCTTGACATTGATAATTTAGAAATGGAATTAGTTGACTTCCAAGAAAATGCAGTATGGAAGACTAAATTTATTGATCTTCATCTGAAGTTACAAGAAAAGGAATTCGAGTCGTCAATTTTGGGTGTAACCAGAGAACAACAATCAATAGAAATAGTAGAGAATTTTATTTTTGCACAATGGAACTCTTTACCAAATTCTTTTGCATCAATGAAAAAGCTAGCATTAGCTCTGCTAACAATGTTTCGTTCATCTTATTCATGTGACCAACTGTTTTCCTCCATGAATTTCGTCAAATCCACTAGGAATCGACTTGACACAGATATGAGTGTTGCATGTGTAAGACTAAAGACAACTAAATATAAACCTCGCATCAAACCATTAGCAGCTAAAATCCAGCAACAAGTTTCTCACTAAAAATAGTAAGTAAATAAATTATTGTGACCCAATTTCGTTTTTTTAAGTCAAAAGTAACAAAAATGACCAGCCAGCAAAAAAGGTTCTCCACCACTGAGATAGACCATATTCTAATGTGGCATTTGTGAGGGGAGGCTAACTGAGTTCTGTTTCTGTTTACAAACATGTGCATTATAGGGTGGAGCGAAAAATACTTTTTTTCTAGTATGAAGTTCTAATAGTGATTAAAAGTTGCATTTAGTGGACGATATATACCTGCCAAAATATGAGTTCATTTGTTTAATATTTTCAGCTGCCACCAGGGGGCTAAAGGTAACACAATTTTGGGTAAAAAGGGAAAAAAATGCTTCTATTTTAGGTTTATCAAACTATTATAAAATTTTATCTTAGAATTATCTAATAGATTGATTAAGATTCCTAAATGATAAGAATTCGTTTTGTAAAAATGCCTTTTCATATGCTTAATATCTTCAGCTGCCACAAGAGGGCTGAAGTTAACTTAAAAATGACAATTAAGTATGATTCTGTATTTACTTGAAAAAGGGAACAGTAATAAATTAGGATGTCTCTCCTCCTTTATACTAGCTTGAGACAGTTAAGAAACGTTATTTCGTGCCTTAGCGGAGTTACCACCCTTTCCCCAACCAACCTCCCTCTAGAAAGGGTTCTTGCTGAAGACTATTTAGTAATTTGCTTTTGTGTCAAATTTTGGCTGTTTTTTCCTTGATTCTAATGTAGCACGAATCCAACCGTCTCTGTTTGTAGGTCCGCAGACTGATCCAGCAGCGTCTGTAACGAGCTTGACGCATCTCTCTACGGCTTGTGTATGACATGGAAACTGAAATAATTCTGAATGAAGAGTAGTACCATGTTTGATGCATGATTCAATATCATCAAGAGAAACTCCTTTGGTTATCGGTGGTTCTGCTATCTGAAAATCTTGCCACATAATGAGATCTGTATAGTCTTTGGCATAAAAATTTATTTCTGGCACCTTAAAATACCTGATAACATCTGTTTCTTGAATGCATGCCCTTGCTTTTATGATACGCCTAAATCCCAACTGACGCACATGCTCCCTTTTATCAGCTATCATTGCAATGAGAATGTTTTCTTGATTTGCGTAATATGCATTTCGCTGAATGACTGAGTCATGTACTCTCCTAAGCTCTTCACGGAGATACCGGCTTCTTGCAATCATATGCCACATATGTTTAGCACCATATTGGCATAATGGTTTACGCTTTATCTGAAACCACATTGGTGCGTATACCCTAACAATGAAAGTAGCTAATTCTTGTAAATTGCCTGAAGGATTCTCTGTGCTTGCATATAACCGCAGAGTCCTGTTTGCTGTGGTGAGCCACCTTGAATGTGATATATTGCCTGGACTCTTATGACTAAGACTCTTTGAGAATGTTCCACTTGATATTGCCTTGTGAATTTCAAGAAGGTATTTCTGGTCAGTACTTATGTCATCTACATCAACTTCACACATGTCCTCTTGAATTTCAATGGGTTTGAAGTTAACTATGGGAAGCTTTTCACAGTCTGAAAGTGCTCGGCCAATTTCTCCTGAAAATGCTCTTGGTCCAGTAGTGGTACCATCCAAGTGATGAAACAGATGGCGCAATGGAAGTTCATTAAGGTGTAAAAGGCATATCAGCCACTGCAATGGCTTATTAAAGGCTTCTTCCAGTAATCTTATTGTGCCTCCAATACAACCAGTGATAACCACTGTCGAATCACAGCCAACTGCAACGATGTTCCCTATATCAACATTCCTTTCTTTCAAGCAATTCACTAGCGCTGTGCAAATGTATTTAGTTTTGCCACTGGAAGGTGTCGCATGTTCAAAGTACAGAGAGTTTGGTTCAGATATTATGCTGATATGCTCTTCGCGTTTGGTTCTTTGGTGGTTAGAGCCATCACTCTCCTGAACTTGAATCATTGTTTTATCCTTTCTGCCATCAAAGTATAATCCCCGCATAGTTTTTGGCTCTCCTATCTGTTGTAGTTCCTTTCTCTGTTTTTGTCTTTCACGTCTTAGCTTACTTCTGTCTATAATATTCCCTTTGTCTTCGGGAGTAACAATTTTAAGATCTGCCAATACTGCAGAAGCAATAGCAGCCCCAGCTCTGTCCGACATTTTAAATCTATCACAAGTAATTGCTAATGAAGGCAGTGGCTCACGCATGTTGTTCTGATATTACATATTGAGTCGAGGTTGTATCTTCCTCATTATCTTCAGATATCTCTTCTAGTTGTTGAAGTTCACTTGTCTCTGTTTCGATTTGTAAGTTGGACGTATTGGTTATAGCAGCACTAGTTGTTTGTGAGGATTCCAGACGTGCTTTTTCCATTTCCTTTCGATGTTCTCTTGCTTGTAATCGTCTTGTGTGTGCTATGTCAATGCTTCCTATCACCATTATTCTGCGTGTTCGTTGGTCATTTAAAAAATCCTGCTCTTTTGGAGGGACTTTCTTACTCGTTTCACATGAGCATCTCCTAAACTCCTTACATTTGCAGGTGCAGATGTCAAACAAAGTGCATTTTGAAGAGTTTTCAAATTCTTCAAGCTGATTTTTGTACTTAGGCTGATCCTTGCGTGACTTGTATGGCTTTAATAAGGACCTGTATTTATCATGGTACACTCGCATCATCTGTAAAACGCGTGTATGTGAAACTATTGGCAAAGAGGCCTTCTTCCAAATATTTTCTACCTTTTTGGAAACTGCCTCTGCTATTTCAGAAAATGAAGGCTCCTTGTTATTCATCTGCTCCTTCACTAAATGTTTTGTGAACAGGTAATCTTTCATAATGCAGTTATAAGTTGGTAGTTGCATATCACTCATCTCACAAGGTACTTCAAATATGGCACACTTCATATGTTCTCTAGTGAAATGTTTATATTTAGTATTTGATGCCATAATATTTTTAAGAAAATTCACAATCACAAAATATCCTGTAACATCAAAACATTATATAATTAATATATATAATATATTTTATAAGTATATATAATATATTATATAAATATATAATATATTATATAAATAAACTAAAATTATATAATACATTATAACAAGCATTTTATAATAAAATCAATATTATCTCTATATAAATCACTTTAAAATAAAGTTTTATAATATTCCGATCATATTAAAAAACTCTCCGATCAACTGAGCGACTAGGCCTACTACCTAAGAAGACAAGTGTTAACACACTGTTCTAATGACTCCTGAAAGAAATTCCTTCACACCAAAACCCTCCCCACAACCCTCCCCAAACCCTCCCCCACAACATTCAGTGTAGTCTCAACATGACTCAGTTACTCTAAATTGTGTTAACTTCAGCTCTCTTGTGGCAGCTGAAGATATTAAGCATATGAAAAGGCATTTTTCCAAAACGAATTCCTATCATTTAAGAATCTTAATCAAACTATTAGATAATTCTAAGATAAAATTTTATAATAGTTTGACAAACCTAAAATAGAAGCATTTTTTTCCTTTTTACACAAAATTGTGTTAAATTTAGCCCCCTGGTGGCAGCTGAAAATTTTAAACAAATGAACTCATATTTTGGCAGGCCTATTTCGTCCACTAAATGCAACTTTTAATCACTATTAGAACTTCATACTAGAAAAAAAGTATTTTTCGCTCCACCCTAAATTGTGCAATGACGTCTTTACTCTATCAGAAAGTGAACACCCTTTTCAGAATGATATTTTGATAATCCAATCATGATTGCTTTGTTACAGTATTAGTGACGAACAGGTTTAATCGCGATCAAAGCGATCATGACTTGGGTATCACTGACGAACAGATGACGGCTTAAGAACAGCAGAAACATGTTTTGAGAGAAAAAATTTAAATCGAATAATTTGTTTTAGTTGAAAGCAAGGTAAACGTTCATGCAAGTTGTAACATTATCACTACGTAAAAATGTTTGGTAGTTATGGGTCAGATTAAACAGCTGAAGTTGAAAATTGAGTGAGACGAAGTAAACAAATGATAAAAGGTATGCAAACAAGAGGAAAAAAATAATTCTGGAGTACCCCATTTCAACATCCATCTACTGTAGTTAATTCATTATTTGGCGAATACCTAATTAATATTCTTTCAGTTATAATACGATTTCCATTATACGATGAATTTAAAACAGAAACATTTGTATAATGCATTTTATAATAGTGTTACACCAAATGCTGCAAAAGTCGTTTTCTACGCACATTTTCAATACAGAAAACGGAATTTTGGTTTAGTGAGAGGCTAGGCATAAATTAAATATATTTGTTTAGGATCATTCTATAAATTTAAAACATTACTTGTAAACAATTAGCTTCCTTGATTAATATAATTTCTTAACAATAGTTTACTAATCCACATTTTCAGCAACTTCTCGGAATTATACAAACCGGCAGGGATTGCGAAATTTTCATAACTTTATATTACATTATAATACGCTATAATACGTTTAAAAGCGTCTGGAATATGATTTGCTGGATATACATATTTGTATATTAAAGGAAGAGCACTTAATTTTTTTCGTTGCAAAAGGACATGACTGACTGCATATATAAAAAGCAGTCGTTTTTCTCATTAACAAACTATGAAATCTGTTGGTATGCATTAGCCAAATTACATAATGAAGTACACAACGAATTGAAGTTATGGCGAAATATGGAAACTATCTGTGTATTGCAACACAGAGAGATGAAGCTATTTAAGCCCAGACTCTAATCGAAATCATCACTCATCATGCAATCTTCACAGCAGAAAGTTTCTTAACACTTCACTCCCTTTACCAGTTTGTGAGTATTTTTAAACTTTTTTAGCATGTTAACTAATAGCACTGTATAACAGTGAAAAAAAACGGAAATGAGATCATTTTTATGGCTAATTATATGCTTAGATTGCGAAAATAACACTCATTTATTTGTATCACCCACCGATTTTATGAAAATGACCCTATTTCATTGTATCATTTTGAAAACCACTGGTTCTCTGAACGCATCTTTTACATTTTATTCAGTCATGCATATGCTGTGGTGGTGGTGTTCGGCTCTGTGTTTCCATTTTGATTTTATGAAAAATTTCTTTCATTACTCATTTAAAACAAAATTGTCAGCCATATTTTATCATAAATCGGTGCTATAAGTGAGTATTATTGAATAACAGCTATCAAATTATGTATATTTCACCGACAACGTCTATATTGTGTGAAATTGCAAATTGATCTATCATTTTCTTATTTTATTTTTTTAGTGATGTTATGCTACAATGCCGAGAGAGAGAGTGCAAAAATTCGCCAGACAGTTTTTGTTATATTTGTGGGACATTAACGTTAAAACAGTATAAAAGGAAGTTGACTTCTCATGTGAAAAAGCTTTATGAATTATACTTCGCATGCAAAGTTGGTTATCAGGATAAGCACTGGGCGCCTCATATCTGCTGTGTGAGATGTACAAGCTCGTTATCTGCATGGTTCAAAGGCACCGGTCCTGGTCTGGGATTCGGTGTCATAATGGTATGGAGAGAGCCGCTGGACCATTCAACTGAATGCTATTTCTGCTTAACGAACATCTCAGGTTTGAATCTTTTATTTTCCTGAATATACGTTAAATTTGGTGTTTTTAGCACATTTTAGCATATCCTGCTCTGCATAATGTATTACACAATTATGCTCTCTTAAGTAGTCAACAATGTCTATTGTCTCACATTACAGGTTGCAACAGAAAAGGGAAAAAGGCTATAGTCTACCCAAATCTTCGTTCTGCTATGCGTCCTGTGGAACATTCTACAGATATACCCATCCCTCGTACTCCAGCTGAAATGCTGACCGATAAGACAGACTCTGACAAATGCGGAAGACGTACGAATTACAGCATTCCGAAAGCGCTCCTTGGATTTGCAGGAATATTTCACAATGAAGAACAATCTTTGTTATTGCATTGATATACATGGTCTGTTCAATGCTCTGAGTTTGTGCTATGAACCGAATCAGTGGAGATTGTTCATTGATGCATCTCTGTACAGTGTTAAGGTGTACTGTTACACAATGGGAACAAAATGCCTTCTGTTCCGATCGCTCATTCAGTCGGCTTGAGAGAAATGTATGACAATGTTGCTTTTATTCTGGACTGTACAAAATACAATGAACATGAATGGTTTATCTGCGCAGATTTGAAGGTTGTGGCTATTCTCAATGTATTGCAAACTGGCTATACGAAATACATGTGTTTCCTATGCAAGTGGGATAGCCGAGCAAGGTCTGAACACTACACACGCTCAGTATGGCCGCCGCGAGACAATTCTTCACCTGAATCACAATGTTATTCACAAACCACTAGTACGAAATGAGAAGGTTATCTTGCCGCCACTTCACATAAAACTAGGGCTGATGAAACAATTTGCAAAGGCGTTGAAACAGGATAAGCCTACTTTCAAATATATAAAGGAAAATTTCCCAAAAATAAGTGATGCCAAGATTAAAGAAGGCATATTCGTCGGCCCTCAAATTCGCCAACTCATGCTAGACGAACACTTTGAAACAGTGATAGATGAGGTTGAGTTGGCAGCCTGGCGTGCATTCAAAAACGTGTGCAGCTGTCTACTAGGAAAGACTAAATACGACAACTATGCTGCACTTGTGGATCAACTTATCAACTCATATCAACGTCCCGGATGTAAGATGTCATTGAAAATTCATTTTTTGCATTCACATCTCTCATTCTTTCCGGAAAACGCATCTGTTGTAAGCGACGAACACAGGGAGAGATTCCACCAGGATATAGCCACAATGGAGAGCCGATACAAAGGGAAGTGGAGTCCTGCTATGCTGGCCGATTTCTGCTGGCATCTAAAGCGTGACCAACCAGAAGCATCACACAAACGCCAGCATAAATACAAATAATGAGTTGAAAACACTATAATACGAGAGTTTTATGTTAATTTTGTGCATATACGTATGTTGAAGTATAGCAATAATTAAACTGTTCCATATGATAAAGCCTATCTGTTTATCAATTATTCTCATTTTTTCGTATGAAGATTTTAAGCAGTCATTACAAAAATACGTGACGTGATAGAAAAAAACTATTTTCAGATTTGGAATCAGCACACTCGAAATATTAAGAATAACCAAGTGTTATTCCCATTTTTTTTCTGAACCGAAAATTTGTTGTACAGTGTAATCATTATTTTTCAGGATAGGCTTTGAGTAAAATTCATTCTAAATGTTCGACTCCTTTCTTGTTCACGAATAATGTATATATATATATATATATATTATATATATATATATATGCGACTCGGCAGGGCACCTGTTAGCATCGCTGACTACGTAGCGTAGTGGTCAACCCCGACGACGGCAGGCGGCTCGCAACAAACCTAACTGTTCACCCATCCATACAATAAATTTGTCTGGTAGATAAATGGGTACCCTTGGGTAGACTAGTGATTAATACAGCGAGATGCTGGTGGGCATGGTCAATATTCAACGTTGAACCGTGGATATAAGATTGAGGGACAAGCTTAACCTTCGTCAGAATGAACAATTCGACCGGTAGCTAAACCAGGGGTAATCAATTGACTCACCCTGTGTATATATATATATATGTATTATATATATATATATACAGGGCGTCCCAAAAAAATGTATACACACTTTAACAGCTGATAGCTCAATTGATGTTTCTTTCTTTCCAAGTTAAACCCATTAGAATTAATAATGGCAGTCAGACTAAGCTTTGAACAAAGGAAATTCATTCTAAAATGCTACTGGAAGTGTGAAAACGCAGTTGAAGTGCAAAGACAGTTTAGGAGGGAGTTTCAAACAGATCCACCAACGCGACTTACCATCACTCGAATTAGAGATAAGTTTGAAGCCGATGGAACTGTTCAGAATGTCCACAAGAAGCGTTCCGGAAGACCACGGACATCGACAAGCCCCACAAGCAAGAAAGAGTACTGGAAACGTATCACCAAAGTCCAAGAAAATCTGTGCGGCAAGCGAGTCGTGAGGTAGGAATTTCAGAATCGTCTGTCCAACGCATTTTCAAGCGCTGTCAATGGAAAAGTTACATTCCAAGATTAGTCCATGCTATTAATGAAGATGATCCGGACCGAAGAGTGGAGTATTGCGAGTGGTACTTGGCACGATGTGGATGTGGATTGGACGAAGGGTTTCGTAGAATACCCTCCGCGTTCACCAGACCTCACACCACTAGACTTTTTTTATGGGGATACTTAAAAGACAAAGTCTACGCTATAAAACCTCCAACAGTCGCTGAATTGAGAGCAGCCATTGAACGAGAATGTACACAAATACCAAACGAAATGTTTCGTGATGTTTGCGATTCCATTGCTTCGCGTTATCAGCAGTGCCTGGACCAGAACGGACGTCAGTTTGAAAACAGGCGTTGACAAAACAATTAAATAATGTCTGTAGATTCTATTACATTTTGAAAATGAAATGTATTTTAATAAACACTGCCTTTATAATTATTTAAAGTGTGTATACATTTTTTTGGGACGCCCTGTATATATACAGGGTGAGTCAAAAGTCTCCATACATAGGCAAAATGGTCACTTTATTATGCAATCACTTGTAAGTCACAAAATATGCTCTATTACACTGAATGCACATACGGATGCGTTCCTCCCAGTCATGGCAAACGCGCGCTAACACGTCTGGTGTTATGCGTGCACACGCATCACGAATGCGTTCCTTTAGGTGGTCCGTGTTTTGTATTTTCACCTGGTACACCATGGCCTTCAAATGCCCCTACAAGTAAAAATCAAGGGGGGTGAGGTCTGGGGACCTCGGAGGCCACTCCACGGGACTACGGCGGCCAATCCAGCGTCTCGGAAACTGCTGATCCAGCCACTGGCGCACGCAGATATCGTAATGGGGTGGCGCCCCGTCTTGCTGAAGGTACGCTGGAAATGCCCCGTCCTCGTTCAGCAGGGACGGCATGACTATGTCTTGCAGCATATTTAGATACAGTTCGGCATTCAGATTGGTGTCAATGAAAAAAGGGCCAACAATTCTGTTGCCCCATATCCCGCACCACACCATCACTTTTCCAGCGCCTTGCGTCTTTGAGGGACTCATCCAGTGCGGGTTGTCATCATTCCAATAACGTACGTTTTGACGATTAACCTCTCCATGAACATAAAAGTTGGCTTCATCTGAAAACAGGATGCCAGCCGAGAACTCCGTGTCTTCGTCCACTTTTGTTGTTTCCCATTCACAGAATTCCAGCCCCCTGTCCGGGTCGTCTTCGCTAAGATACTGCAACATTTGCATTTTCTATGGATGCCATCTGTGCTCTTTCATAATGCGGACGATACTCCTTTGGCTGACACCGCATTCTGCAGACATCCGTCGAGTGTTTTGGGGACTCTTTGCGAACGTTGCCAGCACCATGGTCGCTGTGCCTTCATCGGTGGCTGTTCGTGGACGGCCAAGTCTCGGTTGGTCTGCAACACTTCCAGTCTTCTTGAACTTCTCAATGAGTTTGGCAACGGTGTCGTGTGTGATGTGCGCGCCGGGGGCGTGTCTCCTGTTAAAATCCTCGGCAACCTTGCGACAGCTTGCTGATCCTGCCAGAAGAATGATCTCTATACGCTATTCTTCGGACAAAGGGATCTCAGCACATCACCTGCAAAAAAATAAAACATAAATAATCATTCATTTATCATGACCATTTTGCCTATGTATGGAGACTTTTCACTCACCCTGTGTATATATATATACCTCGCAACCTTACAAAGGTTCCGCGCGATGATTCCTCATTTCGCGAAGATCAAGCTTATATATATATACTGTCGTTCGCGATGATTTTATTTTATTAAAACATTTCAAATTCAATGTAATGAACTTACTGAAGGGATATCTATCCACAAATCTCGGCTTATATTTAAGTCATTAATTTAATTAGCACCTATTACTACAGAACCATGCCACGTCAAGAGAGTCATTTACGATAGTTCTATTTCATTTATCACGGGTCAAATTCTTCACGATGAAAACTGATGTATGGTGCAGTTATCTACAAAATCTTGGCCTATATTTAGATTCTTATTTTGATTATTACATAATACTACAGTGTCATGGTACATAAAAAATTTAGTCTCTCTTCAACAAACAGTCGCTCGGGGTTTAGAAACGGATTAAGTTTTAGAGATATTAAAAACTTGTAATGTTTTAACCCACATCACATTCAATGGTAATTTGCAATTATTTACAATAAGCCGACTTAATTTCGTGTCTAACGTTTAAAATAAGCTGCACATATTTTATACAGTTAAATTATTACGTTGTCAACCTCCATCGCATTTGGTAGGTTTGCAAAAATAAAAACCTGATCAAACTGTGTTTGTAACAATGTAATTTAAAGAATATTAGCTAAGAAATTGCAAATTAACTGTATGACGCAATAAAAAAAATTTATATCTTGAAATTACATAATATTTTGCATAATACTCCGCCATTTTTAAAAATCTATATACAGTATACACCCCAGTCGATGAATCACAGGCAGTTAGAAACGAAGATAATTTC